>PYAF01001955.1:5635-22744 GCA_007407185.1 Glycine tomentella
AGGGATGATTTGAGCTTTGGGGGTGCATGGGTATTTATAGGGGGGTGTCTGGCCGACTTTGGTCGCCCAGGCGACCAATTTACTCATGTTTTGGTCGCTTGGGCGAGTTAAAGGCCCAAGTTGCACAAGTTGCACGTCCAATTGGCCTTCAAGTGGCCCATTTGCAGTTTCTGCTCGCCCAGGCGACCAAAATACACTACATTTACTCGCCTGGGCGAGTTAAAGCCCATCTAGAAGCCTCTTTTTGTCTGATTTGCTTTCTACACCCCCGTTTTGCTATTTTGAGTCATTTTTGGGCCTGATTTGCTTTCTGCACCTCCCAGGTTTGCTATGATTATTCGGAAGCCTCGAAAATCCACGGAATCTATCAAAATACAAAACATGTTGGATTAAACTTCCGAAATATAACGAAATGACATACAAGCAATAGGAGCTATATTAATTTAGGTTTAGGGTAAATTTATGATAAAAGCTTATGAAATCAAAGGATAAGTGCCTTTATTTAAAACATGATTTTAACTGATTTAGGACACTTATCAAGCGGGCGAGTGCAGAGGAACGACCCGACCCGGTGGTAGCTACTTTGGCAGCTGTGCAGCAGGAGCTTGCTGCAAGCAGGCAGGCTAATGAAGCCTTGCTCAAGACAAATGAAGAGCTCATGGCCGAGTTGAGAGCTCAACGGAGGGGAGACAGAGTATCCCCTAGACAGTCTACTTATGAGGGCGAGGGTAGCCACCACCAGGGTAGAGGTGGCCATCACTCTAGTGAGCCTCACCACCAGAGAAGGGACAGGTCGTCCCAGGCTGATATAGAGGAGGATACAGCGGCCAAAGGAAGGATGCTGGTCGCCTTCCAGAAGCATGATCCTCCCTCCTTTCATGGGGAGTATGACCCCATAGCTGCTGCCAAGTGGTTACAGGCATTAGAGAAGATTTTTACTGTGATGGAGTGCTCAGACCATCAGAAGCTTCTCTATGCTACCTATCTGCTTCAGGGAGACGCACATGAGTGGTAGGTCACCACCTCTGAGCTACTGAAGGGCCAGGGTGAGGTCATCACCTGGCAGGTGTTTGAAGCTCAGTTTTTGGATCGCTACTTCCCCAGAGACGCCAGAGAGCAGAAACAGGCTGAGTTTGAGAGTCTGGTACAGGGAAAGATGTCTATTGATGAATATTTGGCCAAATTCAATGAGTTGGCTAAGTATGCACATTTCAAGAGAGCTCTACCTGAAGCAGAGGTGTTGGCTGCTAAGTTCCAGAGGGGACTTAGAGAGAACATTGAAGAGAAGATAGCGGGTAGTGGATCCAGAGATTTGGGCAGCCTGGTGAGGCAGTGTCGCCAGGTAGAAGATATGATCAGGAGGCGTAGTGGAGGCCAGTCCACTCAGACTGAGAGGCAGGAGGCCAGGAGACCCAGTAGAGCAGGCCCTATCGGGAAAGGCAAAGGTACAGATTTGGGAGTTTCTTCTCCAGCGGGCAGATTCAAGAAGGGCTCCAGTCAGAGAGGAGCGCCACAAAGATCTGGTCTCCCTCCCAAGTGTAATACCTGTGGGAGGAACCACTGGGGAGTTTGCCCCATCAGCCAGTTGGTTTGTTACAAATGTGGCAAGCCAGGCCATTATGCCAGGGAGTGCCCGCAGGCAGGCAGTCGGGCTACAGCTGCTCCAGTGATATCAGCAGCACCTACTACAGGTCAGGTTTACACGGTGGATGCAGAGAGGCCGCCAGAGCTCCTAATCTGATCAGAGGTACTATTTTGATTGATGTTTTTGATGTGAGAGTCCAGTTTGACTCTGGAGCTACCCACTCTTTTATTAGTGATCGCACTGCTCGAGGACTGAACTTGCCTATGTTTAGACTTCCTACTCCTATGGAGGTTACTACTGCCTCTAGAGAGCAGTGCTTGGTGGACATGTGTTGTAAAGATGTCAATTTCCAGTTTGAAGGCAAAAGATATGTTGTTGATCTGTACTGTCTAGCCATGTCTATTATTGAAGTTATCCTGGGTATGGACTGGTTGGCCAAGTATGGCGTCATGTTAGACTGTTGTCAGAAGAAGGTTGTAGTACCTTCAGAGGAGGTTAGCCCAAGTTCTATTTCATTTCTCTCAGTCTTGCAAGTCCGCAAGGAGATACAGAGTGGAGCTCAGGGCTATCTTTTGTTGAGTACAGCAGTTGAGAAACCGGGGATAGATATGTCAAAGATTCCGGTGGTGAGCGAGTTTATTGATGTTTTCCATGAGGAAATTACACAGCTTCCACCGAATAGGGGGATTGAGTTCTCCATTGATCTGGTTCCAGGTGTGGGACCCATATCCATAGCCCCTTACTGCATGTCTCCGTTAGAGTTGAAAGAACTGAAAGTGCAGCTTGAGGACCTGTTGTCTAAAGGGTTTATTAGACCAAGTGTGTCACCATGGGGAGCACCGGTCCTACTTGTGAAGAAGAAAGATGGGAGCATGTGATTAAGTGTGGATTATGGGCAGTTGAACAAGGTAACTATAAAGAATAACTATCCGCTGCCTCGCATAGATGATTTGTTGGATCAGCTGAGGGGAGCCTGTGTGTTCTCCAAGATCGATCTGAGATCCGGATACCGTCAAATCCGGATTAAGCCAGAGGACATACCGAAGACTGCATTCAGGTCAAGGTATGGCTTTATGAATACCAGGTCATTCCTTTTGGTCTGACTAATGCCCCTGCTGTGTTCATGGATTATATGAATAGGGTATTCAGACCACTTCTAGATCAGTTTGTTGTGGTATTCATTGATGATATACCGATCTATTCCAAGACAAAGGCAGAGCATGCCGAGCACCTCAGGATCGTTCTGCAGATCTTAAGAGATAACAAGTTGTATGCTAAGTTGTCTAAGTGTGAATTCTGGCTTTCAGAGGTGAAATTCCTGGGCCATGTGATTTCTGCAGATGGGGTAGCCGTTGATCCCAGTAAGATAGAAGCTGTAATGTTTTGGGAGAGACCCAAGAATGTCTCAGAGGTCCGTAGTTTTCTTGGGTTGGCAGGTTACTATCGGAGGTTCATTCAGGGATTCTCACAGATGGTTTTACCTTTGACTCGTTTGACTAGGAAAGGTAACCCATTTGTTTAGACCCATGAATGTGAGGAATGTTTCCTGAGACTGAAAGAATAGTTGACCACGGCCCCAGTTCTAATTCTTCCTGATCCTGAGGGTAGTTTTGAAGTGTATTGTGATGCGTCCAAACAGGGACTTGGATGTGTACTGATGCAGGAGAAGAGAGTGGTTGCCTATGCATCTAGGCAGTTGAAACCACATGAAGAGAATTATCCCACACATGATTTAGAGTTAGCAGCGATTGTGTTTGCTTTAAAAGTGTAGAGACATTATCTGTATGGTGCGAGATTGGTGGTGTTCAGTGACCACAAGAGCCTCAAGTATCTGTTTGACCAAAAAGAGCTGAACATGAGACAGAGACGGTGGATGGAATTCCTCAAAGATTATGACTTTGAGTTGAAATACCATCCAGGGAAAGCAAATGTAGTGGCCGATGCTTTGAGCAGGAAGCATGTAAGTGTTGCCTGTATGATGATCTCTGATTGCAGATTAGTTGAGCAATTCAGAGATATGCACCTGTCAATGATAGAAGGTGCTAGGGGTCTGGAGCTGAGAAAGACCCAGATCGAGAATGAACTACTTCAGAAGACCCGGGAGGCCCAGAGACATGATGGTGATGTGAGGACCATGATTAGTCGACAAAATGTTTCCGAGGATGATCATGGTTTGGTATTATACCAGGGCCGGATCGTAGTACCTAAAGGCGAGTTAGTTGATGCAGTTCTGGCAGAGGCTCATAAGGGCCAGTTCAGTATTCACCCAGGTGCCACCAAGATGTATCAGGACTTGAAGAAGAAGTTCTGGTGGCCAGGGATGAAGAAAGATACAGTTGAGTATGTGAATAGATGCTTGGTATGTCAGAAGGTGAAGATTGAGCATTAGTGGCCGTCAGGCCTACTGCAGCCGTTGCAGATCCCAGAATGGAAATGGGATAGCATTTCCATGGACTTTATAGTGGGACTACCGAGAACTCAGACTGGATGTGATTCCATCTGGGTGATTGTGGATAGGCTGACCAAGTCCGCTCACTTTTTGCCTGTTTGGACTGACTATACAGCAGAGAGATTGGCTCAGCTATATGTCAAGGAAATTGTCAGACTGCATGGAGTCCCAGGAAATATCATCAGTGACAGAGACCCGAAGTTCACTTCTAGATTTTGGAGTGAACTTCAGGAGGCTTTTGGTACTCAGCTGAGGCTCAGCACAGCCTACCATCCTCAGACAGATTATCAGACAGAGATGACCATCCAGACCTTGGAGGATATGTTAAGGGCTTGTGCATTAGAGCAGGGTGCCAGCTGGGACAGGTACCTACCTCTGGTAGAATTCTCATACAATAACAGTTTCCATGCTAGTTTGGGCATGACACCTTATGAGGCGTTGTATGGCCGAAGGTGCAGAACCCCAGTATGTTGGACTGAGGTAGGTGAGAGACAGCTTCTTGGACCTGAAATGGTTCAAGAGACTTTTGAGCAGATCCGGATGATCAGAGATAAGTTGATGAAAGCTCAGAGTCGTCAGAAAAGCTACTATGACCATAAACACAGACCCCTACAGTTTGATGAGGGTGATCATGTGTTTCTAAGGCTGTCTCCAGTCACAGGTGTAGGACGGGCCTTAGGTGTGAGGAAGCTGAGTCCTAGGTTCATTGGTCCCTATCAGATCCTTCAGAGGGTTGGACCAGTGGCATATAGGCTAGCCCTACCTCCCCAGTTATCAGGACTACATGATGTCTTCCACGTGTCACAACTAAGGAAGTACGTGTCAGATCCATCGCACGTGGTAGAACCTAATGTTATTCAGATTAGAGAAAACCTGACGAGTCCTACACGACCGATGCGAATTTTGGACCGGACAGAGAAAAAGATCCGCAACAAGACCATTCCCCTAGTCAAAGTCCATTGGGAAGGAAGATCACCTGAAGAAGCGACTTGGGAACGAGAGCAAGAGCTAGTACAGCTATATCCCGAGTTGTTCACCAGGTATGAATCTAAATTTTGCGGACAAAATTCCTAAAAAGGGAGGGAGAAATATAATAACCTAGGCTTTTATAAAAGAAAATAAAAGAAATAAAATTTAAAATTTATAAAATTCCGTCGCAAAAGCCTTAGTGACGGATTTAGCGACAGAATTAGCGACGGAATTAGCGACGAATTTAGCAACGGAGTCTGGCGCCAGGAGCGCTAGAGTGGCGCCAAGAGCGCCACAGGTGCTGGAAATTGGCGCGAAGAGCGAGACAGAGGCTGGAAACTGGCGCCAGGGGTGCCAAAGTAGGGCCAAGGGCGCCAGATGCACAGGATTTTGGCGCTAGGAGCGCCGGTGTGGCGCCAAGAGTGCGGCATGTCGGTCAGGCCACCTATATAAAGGCAAAATGCGATTTTTCATAGGAAATCACGGTTCCTCTTCTTCCCTGAGCCTAGACCACCATTGATGCACCTTAGGAGCTTCATATCTCCATTATAAGCCATTAAAACACCTCTTAATCACTTCTATATTGGATTAGAACCATTGGAGAGCCAAATTCCAACCTAGCTTGTGAGAAACATCCAATTCCCTGAGATTCTGCAAATATTGAGTTGTGGGAGAGAAAAGAAAACAGCTTAGGGACACAGGAGTTGGGAGAAAAACTTCTCCAGCCTTTCTCTAAGGATCTGAGGTAAGAAACTCTTGCTTTAACCGTTTAATTGTGAAATGGGAAATTTGGTGAATAGTAGTTACTTGATGATAGGGCTGGAATTAGGCTTAGGTTCTTTAGAAAAGTGTAGTCAGGAGGTGGTTCTGAGTAATATGGAACTGTGAAACTGAATTTGTGATGAAGTTTGAATTTGGCTCTGGGTAGGAATATGTGTGTGTAAATGGGAGGTACCCTGGTCTGTATTACCTCAAGTACCTTTACAAAAGTTGTGCATAAGGCCAAATGAACAGTGAAAACATGTTAATATATTTGCTTTGGCTGAGCTGAACAACCGTTGAATTTTGGTCTTATGAAACCTTGAATTGGGTTATACAGAGTCTTGAAGAGACTCTGAGGCCTTAGTCATGCTGAGGCAGACCCTTGAGGGTCAATGCATGGCCTAGTAGAAACTGGGCTAAGATAAACATTAAGTTAGAAGACAGAAACTGATTATGAAAGGAAGGGTGTTTCCTTCCAGTTAAACGGTTGAATACCGTATCTGATCATCTATTTCATGCCTACTGTAGGGCGTGAGGCGCATAGCACTGGTGGAGGTCACCACGAGAGTAGGAGAGCCAATTTTGAGCTGAGACCAGGTAAGCTTAGTGTTCTTAGGAATTGTTTCCCCTGCTTGTGTTTATTACACCCACATTGGGTGTTTGCTTGATATAACTTGTATGCTGATGCTTTATTGTTGAAATATGTGTTGAATGTTGATGAAATGCATTGATGGCATGCTGGCAACTGAATACTAGCTAAACCATGAGATGAGGTATATTTGTGCTTATTACACTTAGATAGTGTATATCGTATGGATTATGATGATGGCATTGATTACACTAATATAGTGTGTACTTGTTTGGATTCTGGATGAGATGATTGTGATGTGATTGTATGAAATCTACTGGCCAGTAGACTGAGGAACTATGGACCCTTTGGGAATGTACCCACTCGGTGGATGATCTCCCTTTGGATATTCCATAGGCGTCCATGTAAATCCTGAATAGATGTGCCTTTAAGTAGATGATCCTATTCAGGTCCTGGATGACAAGTCCTGAGTAGATGTGCCTTTCAGTAGATGATCCTACTCGGGCATAAGTCCTGAATAGATGTGCCTTTCAGTAGATGATCCTATTCAGGCGAATTGTGTTACTTGCATGTATTGGTTTTGGGCTGCTTTGTGTATGCAACATGTTTATATGAGCTGTGAAGATTGATTATTCGATGTTTTCTGTTACGATATATATATATATATATATATATATATGTGTTGATATGTTGGAAAGTGAACCAGGGGGGAGGGAAACCTCCAAGAATCCTGAGTTTACTGGGATGATTATCTCACCTCTGTTTGGGGCTATGTTGCAGGAGTTGAGACAGTGGTTACTGAGAAATCCCAAGGCAAAAGGCCTGAGCTGGGATGGAGAAGTGAAGAACCCTAGGCTTAGAAGACCGAGCTTGTTGGCTCACTTTTTGTTTATTTTGTATGGATTATGATGCCTAGGGAAATTTGTATAGTTTTGAGAACTATGCACCTTGTAAAAGACAGAGATTCACCATATATGTATATTATGAGTATTTATCCTGGATTCAGGCTTCCTTTATTATTTTTGTTTCCATGCTTGCTGCGTTATCCTGATATTGTAATAATGTTAATACGCCGGGTGCACACGGGTGTTACAAGGTCCAGGTCCCAAAACCAGCTACAAGCACTTTATTACTATTAGTTTTTTTATTAAATGCCAAAGTTAATAATTGCTTTTATTATCACTCCAAGCAAGCAATACATGTGACTAGTAGTCCACTCATGCGGCCCTCTAGATTTTGGGTCCCTTTATGCAATTGGATTGCCCTCAGATTAGCCATTATATGTTGCAAAGCTTCTTGGATTTTTTTAGCTCTTGCTCTTGTCATGGGCCCTCCTATGCCTTGTATTGGGTCTTGTTCTTGGGGTTGATCTTTGATGTCGAGTTGGCCTTTGATGTCCTCATCATTCCCTCCTTCTTGAAAAACATTTGCCCTTAAATCAACTAAAGCATCATCACCTGCATCAAAAAGAGATAGATCAGCCACATTAAAAGTAGGACTTATAGCATACTTTAACCCGGCAATTCAATTTTGTAGGCATTATCATTGATCTTGGCCAGTACTTGAAAAGGACCATCTCCTCTTGGCATAAGCTTCGACTTCCTTTGTGAAGGGAACCGCTCTTTCCTAAAATGCACCCACACCCAATCACCTAGTTCAAATGTTACCTTTTTCCTTCCTTTTTTTTGCATACTTTGTATATCCTTCTATTTTCTTCTCAATTTGGGCCTTGACTTTCTCACGTAACTTCTTGACATATTTTGCTTTAACCTGCCCAGACTTATCTTTAAATTGAGAAGTGTTAGGTAAAGGCAACAAATCCAAAGGAGTCAAAGGATTAAATCCATAAACAATTTCAAATGGTGACATCTGAGTAGTACTATGTACAGCCCTATTATAAGCAAATTCAACATGTGGTAAACACTCTTCCCAAGTCCTAAGATTTCTTAATAACAGCTCTAAGAAGAGTAGAAAGAGTTCTATTGACCACCTCAGTTTGCCCATCGGTTTGGGGATGGCATGTAGTTGAAAACAACAATTTAGTTCCAATCTTACCCCCCAAAGTTCGCCAAAAATGACTAAGAAATTTTGAATCTAGGTCACTTACAATACTCCTAGGTAAACCATGCAATCTTACCACCTCCTTGAAGAACAAATCAGCAACATGACAAGCATCATCTACCTTCTTGCATGCTATGAAGTAAGCCATCTTAGAAAACCTATCAACCACCACAAAAATTGAGTCATTTCCTCCCTTGGATCGAGGAAAACCTAGAACAAAATCCATAGAAATGTCAATCCAAGGATGTTCAGGAACTGACAATGGAGTATACAAACCATGTGGCATGACCTTGGATTTAGCTTTCTTACATACAAGACATTTATAACAAAGCTTATGCATATCATGCTTCATGTGAGGCCAATAGAAATGCTCATGCAAGATGTCATATGTCTTTTGTACCCCAAAGTGCCCCATTAAGCACCCTTTATGTGCCTCTCTAACAAGCAAGTCCCTAACTGAACCCTTAGGCACACAAAGTCTCTTGTCCCTTAACAAATACCCATCATGCCTAAAATACCCATCAGATGCAGTATGAGAACATGTTCAATATTTATTAGAAAAGTCAGCATCATGCTTATACAATTCCTTAATGCACTCAAAACCAAAAAACTTAGTTTCAAGGGTAGACAATAATGCATACCTGCGGGAGAATGCATCGGCTACCACATTATTCTTACCTTTCTTATGCCTGATCACATAGGGAAATTGTTCAAGAAATTCAACCCACTTGGCATGTCTCTTGTTCAACTTTCCTTGTCCTTTCAAGTATTTCAAAGACTCATGATCACTGTGAATAACAAATTCCTTAGGCAAGAGATAATGCTGCCAAGTCTGCAAAGCTCTAATTAAGGCATACAATTCCTTATCATATGTAGAATAACTAAGAGCAGCCCCATTCAGTTTCTCACTAAAATATGCAATGGGATGCCCCTCTTGCATCAACACAGCCCCTATGCCTACCCCAGATGCATCACATTCAAGCTGAAAGGATTTAGCAAAATTAGGCAAAGCAAGAACATGAGCATTAGTTAACTTTTCTTTCAAAACAGTAAAAGCCTTCTCTTGTTGATCACCCTATTCAAAAACAACATTTTTCTTAACAATTTCATTTAGAGGTGCAACCAAAGTGCTAAAATCTCTAACAAACCTCCTATAGAAACTTGCTAAGCCATGAAAGCTCCTTAACTCACTTATATTTTTGGGGATTGGCCAATCTTGAATGGTTTTCACCTTTTCTGGATCAACCTACACTCCTTGTGAGCTAACAATAAATCCAAGAAAAATTACATGGTCCATACAGAACACACATTTTTCCATATTAGCATACAATTTCTCACACCTAAGTGCTTCCAAAACACACCTCAAATGCACAACATAGTCATCATAAGATTTGCTATAAATAAGAATATCATCAAAATAGACTACAACAAACTTTCCTATAAATTTTCTCAACACATGATTCATTAATCTCATGAAGGTACTATGAGCATTGGTTAACCCAAAGGGCATAACCAACCATTCATACAACCCATATTTAGTTTTAAAGGCTGTTTTCCACTCATCTCCTTCTCTAATTCTAATTTGATGATATCCACTTTTCAAGTCAATTTTAGAGAAGACACAAGCACCGTACAATTCATCCAACAAGTCATATAACCTAGGAATGGGATGTCTATACTTTACCGTGATGTTATTGATGGTTCTACAATCTGTGCACATCCTTCAAGTTCCATCTTTCTTAGGGACTAGAATGACAGGAACTGCACATTGACTCAAGCTTTCTTTAACCCATCCCTTTTGCATCAAGTCTTCAACTTGCTTTTGAATCTCCTTGGTTTCTTGGGGATTGCTCTGATAGGCTAGCCTATTAGGTAATGAAGCACTTGGAATGAGATCAATTTGATGCTCAATGACCCTAAGAAGGGGTAGACCTTGAGGTACTTCTTTTGGAAAAAACATCTTCAAAATCCTGTAACAAAGAAGAAACCTCTTTTGGAGGAGAGTTAGTAGGACATGTGCCCTTTGAATTACACTCTTTACTCAAAAGTAAGAGTATTGGTTTTCTCAAATGCATAGCCCTTTTCACTTCTTTTTCTTTTATAAACAGATTTGATTGTTTTCTCTTTCTCTTTTCCACCCTCTTTTTCCTTTTTCTTTTCACTCTATTTTTCTTTTCTTTGTTCTCTCTCTTTTTCTACTCTCTCTGCTTTTCTTTTCTTTCTCATTTTCAATTGATCCTCACTAACTTCTCTTGGAGCCAATGGTGCAAGAGTAGTTTTGCGAGCTTTATGCATAAAAGTGAACTTAATGGTGAAGCCATCATGAACACTTTCCTATCATACTGCCAAGGTCTCCCAAGAAGCAAATGACAAGCCTCCATAGGCACCACATCACACAAAACAGAATCTTCATATTTACCTATGGAAAAACCCACTTCAACTTGCCTATTCACAGCCATTTCACCATCTTCACTAAGCCATTGAAGTTTGTATGGTCGCAGGTGTGGCTTAGTCTCCAAGTTCATTTTTGAAACCAACCTTGCACTAGCCACATTAGTGCAACTCCCACTATCAATGATCAAAAAGCATAACTTCCCTTGGATGAGGCACCTCGTATGAAAAATATTTTCTCTTTGACAGTCATCCAATTCAGCTGATTGACTTCCCAACATCCTTCTAATCATGAATAAATCTTCTTCTGACTCTCTTTCCTCTTCATGCTCATCTTTATCGCTGGAAGGGGAAGATTCTGAAGAAGAATCACTAACCATTTCTCCATCCTCCTTAAGTAACATAGTCTTCTTAGTTGGACATTGAGAAGCTATGTGACCTCTTCCCAAACACTTGAAGCACTTAATCTCACTACTCCTTGCTTTCTTAAGTGCCTCATCGGACTTATTTTGAATTGTTTGAGCTGTAACATTGGGATTGCTTGATGACCCTCCCTCCTTCTTATTTCTGTCCTTCCAACCAGGAGAGTGAAAATTAGATGAACTCCTCCTCATGACACTCTTTCTCTTCGATTGTTGTTCCACCTTAGAAGCTTGATGTACTAAATCCTCGAACTCCACATAATTCTGTAACTCCATGCATCCCTTATATCACTATTTAGCCCATGTAGAAAATGAGCCATAGTAGCCTCTCGATCCTCCATAACATTAGCTCTAATCATGGAAACCTCCATCTCCTTGTAATACTCATTAACACTTCTACTACCTTGGGTAAGTCTTTGGAGCTTGTTATGAAGGTCTCTTTGATAATGAGAAGGAACAAACCTTCTTCTCATCAACCTTTTCATTTCTTCCCAACCGTCCACCATGGGTTCTTCATATCTCACCCTCTCCCTTTGTAATTGGTTCCCCCAGATGAGAGCATAGTCAGTGAATTCCATGGCTACCACCTTCATCTTTTATCCTCAGTGTAATTCTGGCAAGCAAATAATTGCTCAATTTTCATTTCCCACTCCAAATATGTTTCTGGATCACTCTTTCCTTGAAAAGTGGGTATATTCAACTCTACTCCTTCAATTTTGTCCTCTCTAGCATCACCCTCATTATTTCTCCATCTCCTCCTTCTACCTCCACCATCATCACCATTTCCTTGATTTTCTAGTTGTTCAATTCTCCCATACAATTCCTCGGTATGTTCTATCAACATTCTTTGCATTTGGGCTGTAATTGCATCAATAAGCAATCTATTGTGTCCCCCTGGAGGATGGGCACAGTTACCACCTGTACCTGCCATATTGCAAATAAAGAACAAAAAAAAATGAAGTAATAGGATCTCACCTCTCTTCTCACGTGTTTATACTCAAAGATGTACCACTCGTGTATAGTGCTCTCTTTTATGGCTTTTTCTCTAATGTTTCATTCTTTGCCTTTTACCACTCATTCCCTAACTTAAAGTTCTTACTTGAACCAAAATAATCTATAATCAAGACATACTTTAAAGGTAACAATCACAGAGCTTAAACAAAATTCTAGCACCAACACACGCAAAGAAGTAGTAAAGAACAATTTCACTACCAACAAACAAGCAAGACAAACTTTAATTTTATGGAAAAACAGTGATTAGATAAAACACTTGACACTTAGAATTTTGTCAAACAAGTGGGGTGCAATGAAAATAATGAACAAAGCTGATGTGCTTTTTTTTATACTTCTTTTGCTGCAGATTTTTTTTTTGTTTTTTTATATGTAGTCAAAATACTTCTAATAATGAAATATGTAATTAAGTAATGAAGCTTTGAAGTTGCAGCAGCTAAGAATGCAACTGAATTAAAATTCCCAACAAAACAAGCCAATATTTAACACTCAACAGAAACTTAGCCCAAATCACATGGATTAAAAGGATTAAAGTTTATGAACAATGATGAACATGGGATGAACTCAAAGAACACAAATGCAGAACTATATCAATTGAACAAGAATTGAAGAAAATGACAAACCAAGAAATTGAAACACTACATAATGACCAAAGACAAGGCTGCAACAGAAATGCACAATTCAAATTGAGCAAACAAAATTTAGGGTTTTAGGGTTACCCAAACATGCAGAACATGATAATGAAATCAGCCTTATTTCCAACCCTAGAACCTTGCTTTGAATACCAAATGATGAGAATCCCTTTGCCTTGATACAATTTTGGACCAATTCTAGGTTGGAATTCGCACACCAATAGACCCGGAATCGTATTGTTAACTTTTATGTATTTCTCGGCCTACAGAACTCGGATTGGACCGATTCCAAAATGAGGTGAAAGAGAACTTTCTGAAATGCAATTTAGACACAAAAAACACCAAAAAAAGGATGGGTAAAACGAGAATTATGACAATAAGAAATTTGGGGTGAAATCATAGAATTAGGAATGTGAAAATTTAAACAAGGAACAAAAATAGTGCAATGGAAGAAGCAGATAGGCGCCACAAACAAATGCTTGATAAGCCTTGAGGATCGCCACAAGAATTGAAGAATTCCTAATAAGATCAAATGGTTCAAGGAAGAACCCTAGCAGAGAAATATTCAAGCTAATGATAAAATTCCAACAGCCAAAGATGCCCTCTCTATTCACTTCAGAATTAATTTATACAAATTAGTTCTCATGCATTTGGTAGAAAATAAAAGAAAATTAAAATCTCAACATTGTAAGAATAACTAAAAAATGCCTTAGTGGTTAAATCAGACATAACTAAGCTTGAGGTCCAAGTCTCAAAACCAGCTACAAGCACTTTATTACTATTATTTTTTTATTATTAAATGCCAAAGTCAATAATTGCTTTTATTATCACTCCAAGCAAGCAATACATGTGACTAGTAGTCCACTCATGCAGCCCTCTAGATTTTGGGTCCCCTCATGCGATTGGATTGCCCTCAGATTAGCCATTATATGTTGCAAAGCTTCTTGGTTTTTTTAGCTCTTGCTCTTGTCATGGGCCCTCCTATGCCTTGTATTGGGTCTTGGTCTTGGTGTTGGTCTTTGATGTCGGGTTGGCCTTTGATGTCCTCATCAATAGTAATAACTGAGAAGCCGCACAAGAGCAATCGAGGGTAGGCATAAGAATAAACCTTAAATCCTTTTAATAAAAGACTGATGTTGTATATTTAGTAACATTGGTTTTTTAAGTAAAAAAATCGATGTTAACATTCACATAACAACATCGATACAACAACGTCGATTTTTCAAAAACCGATGTTACATCATCACGTTAACATCGGTTTTTACAAAAATCAATGTTAATATCATCATGTTTACATCAGTAAAAATCAATGTTAACAAAATCAATTTATTTACAAAAATATTATCAACCTTTTGTTAATATCAATTTTATCAAAAATCGATGTTAAAGTAGCAATGTCAAATACATTTTTTCTAGTAGTGTCATTTTATGTAACTAAAACTTAGCTGGTGGAATAATATTATTGTGCATTTTGAACGTATATCCTACATTATTGGTTATGGTTGAAATTTGCATCTTATCATTGAATTGTCGATATAGTTGGCTGAAGGTGTAGAATATATGAATATGACTGATTATATTTTATACGTACGTTACACCAAACTTCAAGAATCTAATATTGATTTCAAAAACATTATTAGCAGAAAAATAGAGCTTCATTAAAATTAATAATAATTTATATATAGAATAATTATCAGAATGATCCAGAAATAGTCTACCATAGGACAATTGTTTATTGATTCTGTTAAAAATCAGAGTTTTCA
This sequence comes from Glycine tomentella, assembly GCA_007407185.1. Taxonomy (NCBI): domain Eukaryota; kingdom Viridiplantae; phylum Streptophyta; class Magnoliopsida; order Fabales; family Fabaceae; genus Glycine; species Glycine tomentella. Next base: position 20,270 of record PYAF01001955.1, read on the forward strand.
TTCACTCCTTCGTTCTCTTTCATATATTTTTCCTCAACATGAGGTTCTTATATAAGAGAGAGAAATTCAACAAAATGCTAATAATACGGGATAATAACAAACTGTAACAACTTAACAAATCCTAACAATAATTTGAAATCTAAATTATACAATTCAACACTCCCCCTCAAGTTGGTGCATGAATATCGGTCATGCCCAACTTGCCAATTGCTTCTTCAAACACTCTTCCAGGAATGACTTTGATCAACAATAGGTTCAAGAGGTGCTTCAGGATAGTCCACGTGCTTCGATTATGTGAGATAAAAAGAAAATTGAAATACGAGAAGAGATTCAAAACAATAACATGTTCATGTCAATAAACTTCAGGGATGGTCTATGAAGATTCAGAACAATGCAACTGACTTCACATCAATGACCTTCAAATAGAATATGTGTAGAGAGAATTGAGATACGAGAATGGATTCGGAACAATCACATGTTATGTCAATAGACTTCAGGGTTGGTCTGTGAAGAACTCAGAACAATGCAACGAGTTTCACATTAATGACCTTCAAATGGATACGAGAAGGATTCAAAACGAAACCAAAATCGCAAAGGTTATGCGAGACAAAAATGAAATTTATGATAATAATAATCATAATTTGTAAAGGAATCGGAGAAGGTGAAGGTTAAGGAGATAGATGATCGGGTATAAGTGAAATACAATGAAGATAAGATAAAAAGATAGAATGAGATATACTTTGGGAATGTGAAGAAGAAAACTTTGAAAAAACAAGGCAGCGGAAATATTATTTTTTTCACCATGATTCTCATTCATGGAAGAATCATGACTCTCATTTATGGAGAAAAACATGATTTTTTCATAGAGGATATCATGGCTCTAATACCATGTTAAAACTCAATACTTGGTAAAATACTTTTCATTCATACATTTGTTCTCTCTCATATATTTTCCCTCAACATGAGATTCTTATATAAGAGAGAGAAATTCAACAAAATACTAATAATACGGAATAATAACAAACTGTAACAACCTAAGAAATCCTAACAATAATTTGAAATCTAAATTATACAATTCAACACATTCATATGCATAACCAAACAAATCAATTAACAATCCTGCAACTCGAGGTAGAGCAAATTTATTTCACCACTACAAAAATACCATGTAGATGAATAATGAAGCCACCCTATACGTGTATTACACAATGAAGAATACAAAATCCAACACGGAGATGGAAAGAACCCCCTATACTGAAATGGACTATAGCAAAGAGGAACGTTATCATACTCACTCTTTTATATAATATCTTTATGAATGGATGAAATTTTAAGTGAAATCCACCAAAATTAATAATTTTCAACCAAACATAAAGAGATTATTAGAAAAAAAGTGACAGGAAGAATGTCCCTGACATTTCTCGTAATACAAACAAAACATAAGTGTTTACTAGGACAGAAGTTTAAAACAATGAGTTGATCACAAGGGTGACGAGAAGAAGAGAGAAAGTTGCAATAAGGGAAGTAGCCGAGCCCGGTGATGGAGGAGGTGTAGTTGAACTTGGCTCGGTCGGGGGCGATTGAGGAGGTGGTGTTCCGTCGCTGGAATGGGGGGTAGGGGTGGTTCCAGAAGGAGAAGGACCTTGAGCTGGTGGTGCAGGTGAAGAAGTGCCTGTGATGGTGACGCTCAACTTTTGGCCACTGTTGCAATGGCCTTGGACGGTGCATGCAAAATAGAAGTCACCAGTGCGATTGAGTGTGATTCTGGCTGGTGATGTGGTAATGACTCCCTGATTTTGATTCACGTTGCAACCCTCAAAGCTTGCCTTGTTGTTAAGTTCGGCCACGGTGTGGCTTGTGGTGTATGTGAAGACTGCAAACAGCAGGGGCACAATCAAGCAAAGATCATCACATGAACAAATACAATAATGCTTCGTGTACATCTAGAATGAGACAAAGTTTCCCTTTGACATTAGGGAGGACTTTTAAAATGCGTATTTACCAAGACAATCAAAATAATTACATAGAAATGATAGGATGTTGCATGTGGCTTTAATTATTGCTTGGTAGGAAATACAGTGGAAGAACAGAACCAAAAATACGGTTTCAATTATGAAGAATGCTCATATGTCAATTTATTATTTATTGAATGCTTATATAATACTTCCTCCATTCTTTCATTCCATAATAATTATTTTATTAAAAAATACTATCCTAAAATAATTATTATTTTACTTTTTTAATATAATATTAATTATCTTTTCACTTATATCTTTCTAATATATATATATATATATATATTAATGGTAGATAATAAAATTTATAAATAAATTAATAGTAATATAAAATTTATTTTATAAAATTATTATTCTCTTTTTTTTAGTCAGTATAAAACAACACAGGATACGATAATTATTGAGATGAAGTGAATAATAAAACTGAAACGAAGTATTTATTTTAAAATGATTCAAGGGA
>PYAF01001956.1:16251-32530 GCA_007407185.1 Glycine tomentella
GTGTGCTGCTGGATGTTCTGCAAGATTGTATTTGTGGTTTTCTATTTGTCTGTATTTAAGCTGAGCTGTGTGTATCTTATGTTGTAACAGACTCTTTGGAATTGTTTTGTATTTGGGCTGTACTTGGACTGTTAATAATCTAATATGTGTTAAGGAATTTTATTTGCATGATCCGTAGTGAGGAAAATCGTTCATATTATAGACAACTCGTAAATTTAGCAAGCAAAGCGAAAAGAGTTTCGTGAAAATTCATAATTAATTTAATTTTAATACCAAGTGGACACGAAATTCTAATTAAAATCAATCAAGCACAAGTGAGAAAGGAGAGGCGTTACACCCGCCAAATTCGGCTTATGTAAATCTTGCCGGATGGGCTGATTTGTCCTTACGACAATAGTATGGCTTTGAAAATATGGGCGAAGCCTCTTGGCCGTGGTGAGCAGAGCAAAAACCACCTTCTCCAGCTTTTGGTATCGCAACTCCGAGTTCTTGAGGGCTCGGCTCACAAAGTAAACCGAAGACTGAGACTTGCCCACTTCTCTGACTAGGACCGCGCTGATAGCCTCCTCTCCGACCGAGAGATACAAGATGAGCGTTTCGCCGGGCTCTGGTCTCGAGAGTACTGGGGGTGAGGCCAAGCATTTTTTGATTTCCTGGAAAGCCTCTTCACATGCCGGGTTCCATCCTATATTGGCTTCCTTTTTTAATAATTTGAAGAAAGGAAGGGCCTTTTCCACGGACTTTGGGAGAAACCGGGTTAGGGTCGCCATTCTTCCCGTCAACTGTTAAACTTCTTTCTTATTAGAGGGAAATTGCATGTCAAGAACAGCTTTACACTTGTCTGGATTTGCTTCTACTCCCCGTGAGTCAACATGAACCCCAGGAACTTCCCGGCCTTCACCCCGAAAGCGCACTTCAGCGGATTCAAGCGTATGTTGTGCTGCCTTAGTTTACGGAAGGTTTCTTCCAAATTCTGGATATGATCTCCAGTTGCCGGCGTCTTCATGATCATGTCGTCGATGTAAACTTCAATGTTGCGCCCGATCTTATCTGCGAAAACTTTGTTCATCATCTGCTGGTAAGTTGCTCCGGCATTTTTTAATCCGAAGGGCATCACATCGTAGCAATAATTTGCTTCGATATGTCGGAATGCCAATTTCTCTCGATCATCTGGATGCATTGGTATCTGGTTGTATCCGGAGTAAGCGTCCATGAACGACACTAGTTGGAAACCGGCCGAGTTATCTACGAGTTGATCAATACTCAGCATCGAGTATGAGTCTTTGGGACAGACTTTATTCAAATCTGTGTAATCAACACAAACTCGCCACTTTCCATTGGACTTTTTTACCATTACTACATTGGAGAGCCACGTCGTATATTGTATTTCCCTTATGAATCCGAAGTCCACCAATTCTTCAATGTGCTTTGACAAAGCTTGCCTTCTGTCCAGGCTGGGCTTCCTATTCTTCTGTGCCACCGGTTTGGAGTCGGGATAAATTGCTAACTTGTGACAACAGAAGGTAGGCTTGATTCCAGGTATCTCAGAAGCCTTCCAAGCAACGACGTCCTAGTTTTCCCTCAGGCATTGGATTAATTTGCCCTTGGTTTCTGGATCACACTGTTTGCCTGCTTTTGCGATTTATTTTGGAGAGCTTCCGATCTGAACATCTTCCAGCTCGTCCACTGGCTCTGGTCTCCATTCCTCGATATCCCGCATATCTAGCTCTACCAGATTGACTGGCTTTCGGGATGAATGAGTCTCGATGCGAGATTCTGTCGGATCTGCTTGCCTTATCCGAGGTGGGGAAGATGGGCCACCCTCAGTTTCCTTGACTGTATTATAATAACATTGCCTGGATTCCTTCTGGTCCCCGCAAATCGTAATGACTCTGCTGAGGTGTCCGATCATCTTCATCTTCTGATGCTTGGTGGACATCAATATGTCCCATTTGTGAAGTGTTGGCCTGCCCAGGATAATGTTATATGGTGAGGAGAATTCGGGTATGGTAAACGTAACCTGTTCTGATTTGAAGCCTTCCTTCGTTCCCAGTGTGAGTTGAAGGTCAATAGCACCTTTCAAGCCGGTACCTCCCCCATTGAAGCCTATCAGCATGGTTTGGCATGGCTTCAAGTCTTCTTCCCTTAGGTTCATCTTCTTAAATGCACTCAAGTTGATGATGTCGGCCGAGCTACCATTATCGACGAATATCCTTTTGACACAGAAATTGGCCACGGTCCCTGTTATGACGAGACCGTCTTCGTGACCGGGTACCACCCCTTCATATCTTCCTCGGTGAAATAAATCAACGGGGGCGCGGCTTTCTTACTGCTCCCCTTGCTTCTTTCCTTGAACCTCGACTGATCTCTTACTGACATCACTTCTTTGAGATATTTTTTTTGTTGGTTGGCTGTATCGCCTCCACCTCCCATGCCCCCCGAAATGACATTACATTCGAATTCGGGCTCCGAGAATTCATCGTCTTTCTTGCTCTTCTTGTTGTCTCAATGTTTATTCTCCTGTTGACTTTTTCTTTTGCCTTGGTGCCCCCGAGTTTGAATTACATATTGTCGCAGTTTGCCTTCACGAACAAACTTTTCTTTTGCATCTCGGAGCTCCCAACACTGATCAGTCGTATGGCCCGGTCCGTTGTGAAAATCACAGTACTGGGAGTAATCCAATCCTTTTCTTCTTACTATTGGAGGAGGACGATCGACTTTCCTCATCTCGGTGAAAGCCACTTCCTTCCATATCTGACCTCGTGTAGTAGTCAATGGAGCATACTTGTCAAATTTCGATTCATACCTCTCGGGCCTGAAGCGGGAGTCAGGAATGCTTCGTGGAGGTCGGCCAGCGGGCATGTTTGCAGGATGTCGGCTGGACTGTGCATTCTCCTGACGTCGGTTCCTTGGCGATGAGGGTTTTTTATTTTCCCTCGGAGCCGAGTTAGCGATCTCCATCTGCTCCAACTCCAAGTATTTATTGGATCGGATTCTGAACTCATTTAGAGATTTCACAGGATCCTTATAAATTGACTTGCCGAGGCGGGAGGATCCGTTGAGCTCGACTGAGATGAGATGCACGTGAACCTTTTCTTCCAAGCCTTGTACTTGTAAAACGGCTTCCTTGAATCGATCCAGGTAACTCTGCAATGTTTCACCGGGCTGCTGGCGTATTTTACTCAGAGCGAACTCAGATTTTGGTTGCTTCTTACTCGTCGCGAAATTTAACAAGAACTTCTGGCCAAAATCTTCGAAATTATGGATGGAACGTGGCGGTAGAGAATGAAACCAGGTTTGGGCGGCTCCGGTCAAAGTAGTAGCGAAGATCCGTGAGATTATGGGCTCGTCAATACCTCAAACGCACATTTGCATCTCAAACTCATCAATGTGCACCTGAGGATCCTGGCTTCCATCATATTTGGATAAAAACGAGCCGTCGAAGTCTTCCAAGAATTGAGCATCCACAATTCTATCGGTGAATGGGCTGTTGTTCTGATGGCCTCGGCGATATTTCCTCCGATAAGTGCCATCTTCTCGTCCATGTTGGAGCATAATCCCTCCTATTGGTCTTTCCTCAGCAGTACAATCTGGGACGATGGCCGAGGAAATATGAAGTCCCTCGTTATACGACCGAGAACGAGATACTCTGCCTTGCTCGGACTGATCGACCGGGTCCCTATTGCCGGTCTCGGCAGTGGGGACCGATGTCTCTGGTCCCTGTCTTCTTGCTGCTGCATGGGGTTGCTCGGTACGTACCGTTGCTGTGTTCTCCACATTGCGGATTGGGTGTTCGACATCTTGGAAGTGACGACGTTCCTCCTCTCTGCGTTTAGCACTGTGTTCGTCCAACTGGGTTATCAAATGTTGAATATCTTCCTGTCACTGGAGTTCATAACGCTTCTCTAAATTCTCCATTCGAGTTAGAAGAGAATGTAGAGCATTTTGGATGAAGCGTTGCGTAGTCTCTGGTTCCTCCTCTGCGGCTGGTGGTGGGATGGCCGGCGTGTGGGTTGCTGGTCCTGGCGTGATGAGGCAGTATGGGAAATTGCATCTTCTACCACCACATTTTCCAAGTTCAAATTTCTGCGTAGTTCATTGCGTCTTGCGACCTGGTGCCTTCTGGTGTTAACCATTGTGAGTTGGTGGGATTCGAAGTTTGTCGTTCCCACAGACGGTGCCACTGTTCTGCTCAGAGAGAACAGAAATGTCCAACAAGGAAAGTTGGATGATTTATGTAGGATCGGGCTCTCTCTCTCAAGATGTTTATAGGGTTGAAGCAACTCAAGGAAGAAGAAGATCATAACAGAGATACTCGACACGATTGGCGTGCAGTGTGTGCTGTGTGAATGGAAAAGAGAGAGTCAGAATTGTGTATACCTTTCATCATGGTGGATACTCTATTTATAGGATACTGACCTGGACCCTGATGAATTGACGGTTGAAGCCCACTATCTTTTACCAAGATATTCGGATATATGGATAACTAAAAGATAGCGGTTATGATAGTATATCTTCTGTTCATTCGTGACTATGATAATGGTTGAGAATTTAAATATTTGAAATAAAGATAATTGGGCCTATCTTTATTTATCCGTAACAAAAAATGATCAAATATTTCTTATAATTAAGAAAAATAGTTTTTTTTTTTTTGTATATAAAACACCAGTATAATCATGAGTAGTTTATAGGCAAACATTACTTTGTGTATGTTTTTCCCAAATAATTGTAATCTAGCAATTCAAAACATAGGTAATGAAATAGTTGTAGTACTAGGGTTTAGATGGTAAAATAAGTATGTTCAACCAGTAAAATGGTGAATAACTAGCTGTAATACATAATATTCATTCTTCATTACAAATTTACAATACAATATATTCAGAGTCTATCGTCCCATGTTTTTCTCTCGGCATTAGTGACTTTTCATGTTAAATATCGGTGTTTTTATTTATTAACTTTTCACTATAATATCTAATTTTAATTTACACTCATATTATACTTGTTGAGCCTTACACAAATGCCTTTAAAAACTGGTCAAATTTAATGTGAAATATATAGACACTGATACATTCCGCTTAGGATTTCTTGATTATTTTCAATAATTCAAAAACTCTATCATTAATATTTCGGAGCAAAAATCACAATGCAAAGAAACAAAAAATAAACAATATACGAGTACAATTTTTTATTTTTCGGTTTCGTACATAATAAATGATTTTCCAAGTTTTGCAAACCAAATGACTGCTTAGGTGAATCCATGATCGTCACATGAGACTTCTATAACAACTGTACGTTGCAAGTGTCAAATGCTGACAGAGAATAAAATGGCAACAGCTAGTCCAATACCCGACCATATCTTTTTCCCTTGCATATGGTATGATGATGCATCATTCTGTAAAACAAACATAAGATTTGGTAAAAACTCAGTTTAGCCTATATATAAAAACTTTGCGTTTGTGTGATTTCGTTATAGTAACCAATAATTTGAGGATGAATCATTTTGAAGAGAGAGGGAATCATATAAACCTCTCAATACCAAATTATATTTGAGGATATTTAAAGATATAAAAGCATATTTATATTTAGTGGTAGATTTTAAATTGGGATTTTAAATCACTTTTTGGTGGATCCAATAGTGTCACATAGGATTGAAGATCTCTAAAAAAAAATTTCATTTTTTTCTTTTGTGATATATCTCATTTTGAGATCTTAGGGAGAGAGAGAAAAAAATTATTTTTTTTGAACAATGTTCAGATTTTGAGGGTTCTTCTGCAATAACTCATTCTCCATGTTGGAGATCTTTTTACCTCTTTTATTGGAAGATATAGTGAATATCATATCTTAAGCTCAAGATCTAACACTAAAGATGCTCTTAGATCTAATGAAGATATTCATGAGATTATTAGAATTAGCATTTATTATTAGATTTAGAGTTAATAAGATTAGAATATAAAATGAATTATGAAGAAGAAAAAAAAACAAATAATAAAAATATTATTTAATGCAATTAGAACTGATTTGAACGAAAAAACAATAGTAAATGGAAATAGAACAAAGTGTATTAGATGATCATATCTTATTAAGATTTGTTTTAAGATTTTATTTTATCTTTGGATTTATTTCTGTTATTCTGATGATGATTATATTTTATTAAGATGTGTTTCCTCTATTAGGATATTACCTTATTTTTAGTTTAGATTATATTAGAATTTGTTTTCTAATTTGTCAAGTGACTAATAAACAAATATGTGTCAATGAACTCAATACAATACAAAAATTAATATTTGAAATTGATCATAAAGATTAAAATCACATATTTTAAAAAGTGGGTGACAAAATTCTCAATTTAAAAAATGAGAGATTAAAATTGTGGATTTTTGAAAAGTGATGAACAAAATATCTCAATTAATCATTAGGGAGAATAAAATTGTAAATTTAAGAAAATAGCTAGAAGAAAACTGCAGCATTTTAGCTTCTTTTTTTTTTCCTTCAAAATTTGTATTTATTCTTTTTTTTTTTTTTAACGTATCATGCAATTTATTCTTAATGACGGCTACTAGAAATAGGTAATGACAAAATATTCACTTGCGTGATCTTGTATTAATGAGCTTTGTGGGACGTTAATGTATGCATAATATAATTGTGATGTAGTTGAATTAAATTGAACTTATTACCGCATTTGGAGCTGGTGCTGGTGACTCTTGAGAATCGGTAGTGGCAGTATCGTCAGCGAGTGGTGCTGGGGGACTCCTCTGAATGATAGTTGTTGGGGCAGGAGCGAGAGACAGTGCGTGGTGTCTATTGTGCTTGTACTTGTGTCTTCTTCTCTTGTGCTTGTGGGAAGGAGGTTCTGGGGCGTCATCTTCAGGTGCTGGTGCTGGTGTTGGTGTCTCTATTGCAGGCGTAGGTGATGGTGTTGGTGTGTTACTTAATGGCGAAGGAACCGGTGATGAAATTGGTGCTTTCTTTTTGTGTAAAGGTGCTTCTGCTGGTGCAGGGGATACCTCTAGTGGTGACAATGGCAATGGTGGTGGTGAAACGGCTGGTGGGAGTGGAATAGGTGCTTTTTTTGGAGATGGAGGTGTGGGGCTTAATGCTGGTGTAGCCTTGGGAGATGGTGGTTTCAGTGGAGCAAGTTTGGGAGGTTTAACTTTGGGAACTAGTGGTTTCAGAGGAGCTAATAATGGTGGTAAAACCTTGGGAACTGGTAATATAACAGGAGCAGATGTTGACGGAGATTTAGCATTAGGAACTGGTAATTTCACAGGAGCAGATGTTGGAGATGCAGCCTTGGGAATGGGTGATTTAACAGGAGCAGGTGTAGTGGCCTTAGGAACTGGTGATTTAAAAGGAGCAGTTGTAGGAGGCTGAGTGGTGGGTAGTGGTTTGGTAGAAGAGGGAGAGGTGGCTACTGGTGGTTTCTTTGATTTAGCAGGGGTTGCTGCCACAATGGTTGATGGTGCGCCAGAAGTGGGGGAAGCTGCATTTCTCAATTTGGAGGGTGCAGCTACTGTTATGGTTGGTGGTTTGTTAGTAGAAGTTGGATAAGTTGCCCCTGGTGGTTTCCTTGAGGTACCAGGGGTTGCAGCCACAATTGGTATCTGTTTGGTTAGAGATGGGGATGTTGCAGTTGGCAATGTGGAGGGTGCCTTTGGGGTTGAAGTTAGCAATTTGGATGGCTTAGCTTGGGCAGAAGTTGGTAACTTTGTTGGTGCACCTCCTTGTGCATTGACTGAGGCTAGTGGAAAGCAGAGGCTAGCTAAAGCTAGTGCCCAGAACATTGCAGCCATTGTTGGATATGATTTGGTAGAGAGATTTAGCATGTTATATATAGGCTATGGTTTACATGAATTATATAGGTAGATTCAGATGATAAACGGTGCAAGGGGAGATGTAGTCTTCGTGTGGTTGCAACATCACCACTAATAATGTTATGAAAAAAAATGGTAATAATGGAAAAAGCATAGGTTCCACTGCATCAAGTGGCCTATGAAAATAGAACTCTTGGGCTTGGGACTTAACTTACGCCCCATGGTTGCATGTTATTAATGAGAACACGATCTTACCTACCATATCTACATGTGACCCATATGTTAGTACGAGGTCATCATGATTGATATGTTTTCGATCTCCTCCTTGCATGTGATGTCGATCAAAAGGACCCCTTAGCCTCTGCCCCTTATAATAAAAAGAAACAAAATCAACCGCACTGACTTTAATCATTAACATCTCCACTTAACATGTTAATGAATACATTGATCAGAACAGGGATAGGTGCTTCTCTTTTTGGATTACGCCACCGAAAAGGTAAGAGTCACTATAATTAATTTTTTAGCCATCTTTCAATTCTATGTATGTATATTCAGAAACTTGTTAGACTTTTGGCAAGCGTACCAATTGTCGTTGTAAGTTACAAAATTTATAAAAGTTCGTCTCCACAGGAACTTGATTTTTACTCAGTTAATTTAAATAAAGCTTAACAGTTTAATAGTTATGTACAATGAGTGTGACGGAGTTTCATGTAGTTGCGGATTAACAGAAATTATGAAAATTTAGAAGAAACGGAAATAATAAACTTAGTACGGAAGATTACGAAAAATTACGAAAAATTATGGAAGATTACGAAAACTAATAAAACAAATTTGATTAAGTTAAGGACGTAGGACTGGATTTCATCGTTCATACCCTTAGTATTCAATTAATATTACCATGCATAAGTTATTTTCTTTTATTATTGATGCACACATAAAATCATCCCAAATCGATCCCTCGCGTTTGAGAATCCTAAGAATATTTATCAAATATCGATCCCTCGCATATGAAATAAATATCTCAGCTTTACGATTATATTCGCGTGCTTATTTGCAATCTAAACATTATGCTCTATTTCTAGCAACGTAACGTAAAGAGTAAATTTATCCAATTCAAGTTTTAAGAGTACTTTCCAGTTAAGCTTAAAAAAACTTAATTCATGAAACTATTGATCAAGTAGATTCAAGCGTTAAGTACGGAATAAATTTACCAATAATAAATAGAAAAGACTTATGCATAAATAAATATCAAAAGAAATACTATAAGGTAAGAAGATTACATCCAATCCTTTGAGAGAAGCTAGCCAAGCATGGGCAGAACCTCCTTAGAAAAATAGGTGAAAGAATTCATCACCGCTTTCCATTTCGGCAGAGTTTCCACACTAATTTTCCCTCTCTTACTAACCTAAACTCTCCACTAAACAAAGATAAAAGAAAAAGGCATCTTAGAAACAAGCTTAAGCAAGGGAGAAGAGAGAGTTTGGCTTTGCAAGAGGTGAGAAATGCCTTAGGGGGTGCATGGCTATTTATAGAGGTTGTTCTGTACGAGTTCATTCGCCCAGGCGACCAATTTGTGCATGTTTCACTCGCCTGGGCGAGTTAAGGCCCACTTGCAGTTGCAACTTGCCAAATTGGAGGCCCACTTGCAGAAGTAGCTCACCCAGGCGACCAATTTGGCCTAGCTTAACTCGCCTGGGCGAGTTAAACGTGCATCCAGAATGATCTTTTGGGCTTTTGGGTTGGATTGCTTGCTGCACCTCCCAGATTTGCTTCTATTAGTCATTTTTGCTTGCTTTAAAGTTACGGAAGCTCCGGAATTCATGAACGCTAGCAAAATAAAAAAGAAAGTTTTGGATGAATCTTCGAGAAACATAAATGCTAAGTGCTCAATATAAACTAACTAGATTAGGGCAAATTTTGATAGCTATTCTTAGTCAAAATACAAGATAAGTGCCTTAAATGTAACCCGAATTTTACTAAGATATGGCACTTATCAACTCCCCCCAACCTAGAATCTTGCTTGTCCTCAAGCAATAGTAAAAATATTTTGGAAACATGTTTTATAAGGAATCAACTTCCAAAAATGATCAGAACATATTTTCAAATGGTTAACCTCAAGATTTGAAACCAAAAGATGAATTTCACATATCCAAATGAAATTAAGATCAATTTACATTTCTTTTCTAAAGATATCAGAGGAAACATATGACTGATTTGCATAGAGGAAAACCTCTCAGTGTTTAATTCTCTCATAGGTATGTGTTTCATCTTAATTCCTTCACTGATATTTTATAGATCGATTTTGCAATTTATTTCCTATTAAATCAAAGTGCATAATCAATAAGGATCATTAGGGCTTTTATGGCTAGCCTTTTGGTTAGAAAAGAAATCTTGGTTTTATTGGATATTCAAAGAACCTTTGGAATAGGAGAGCATCTATATAGATAAACAGTGGAATTTTTACTTCCTATGTCTTCCTTTTCTTCCAAGATTTCTATCAATCTTTTTATTCACCCAACTTTGTACAACACTTTAAAACACAAGGAATTTGTTTCCTTTTCTTTTTCTTTTTCTTTCTTTTCTTTTCTTTCTTTTCTTTTACATGAATAACATATAATCACATTTAGAAGTCTATAGCATGAAGTTCCCAAAGGAAGTTTCTCATTAACAGATTATTTCCCTTTTTGCTCTCCTATCCTTAGGTAAGGTAGGGAATTCCTATTCTAGGTTAAGGTTTCAACAAGAAATCAACTGTTTGGCTTAAAAAGGGTTGCAAATGGTAAATCATTATATTCATGTTGGGATAGCTTTTTGGCCAGTGGCTTTAAAAGATGTTCAAAAAGAAAGATGGCCTAAATCATATCCATGCATCATATGTTTTGACAATTAGAAATTCATGCAAAATCAACTATAAACAGATCAGTGAGGACACTCAACGTAATTTAGGTGGTGGCACACACTCACTAGGCTTTAAGGGCTGTTTTCATGTTCAAATCAAATCACTTGTTTCGGAAGATATTCTTTATTAATTTCATGTAAAAAGCCTTGCCTTCATTTGATATTTGGGAAAATCATCTCATTGGTTTTTCATTCTCAAGATTTTTCACCAAAAATCATTTTGTTTTTCTGATCCAGTATCACAAAAAATCAAGTTTCAAATTAATGTCTGTTGATTCTTTTCAAAACATGTTACTTTTCAAGAAAATTATTTCTTTTAAGTCCCAAAAAGATTATTATATTAAACAAAAAGCAAAAATTTTGGTATAATTTTCAAACAGATATGCTAATAGTATATAATACCAAAAAGAGTAATATAGTAACTAAAGTATTTACAAAGCGATAAATAAAAATTAAAACAGTGTCACAGTGTTTCAGGTGATGCAAATCCATGTGAGATATCAAATTATGCTTCAAATCATCCTCCTCAGCTACTTTCTTCATCAACATCATGATCATGTGCAGGGCCAGCTACAGATTCTTACGAGGATAAAAAAAATATCATTGAAAAAAGACCTCACTAAAGATTATAAGTTAAGTTTTCTAATAATATTATCAATAAAACTCGTGGATATTTCGCATCAAATTTCATGATGATAAAAAAATATCTCAAAAAGTTTAAATAAATGCACGCTATCCTAGTCTGGCTAACAAACAATATCAAAAGAGCTAAAAAGCATGTTAGCCAGAACATTCACGTAAAAAAAAGAATGTGGACAATTGGTCTGTATCCAAAAATAAAATAAAATAATATCACTAGCATCATAAGCTAAATTATAGGTTTATTTATAATAAAATCAATAGAGCCGTACGTGATCAAATTTTTTACTAGGAAAACGTTGAAAAACTCTAAGATATTTTCGAAATTTAAATCTGAGTTAAAGAATCAGTCATGCACAGAGAAGCTATTGATATGTACTCTACAATGTTAAAAAAAAAAAAACGATTGCTTTTATCTAAATTAGTGTCTTATGTCTTAAGCGGTATTAAATTTATATTTTATAATTTATAGAAGTAATTTTTTATTATTTTGAATTTTTATCTGTTAATAATTATTTAGTTTAAATTTTAACAACTGTATATTAATAGATATATATAAATAAATATATAAATATATTTTGATATATATATATATATATGAATGATCCAAGAAATTATTATTATTGAAAATGTTGTCCTTAATAGAATTTTCTTTATTTTAATGATGCCTTGCATGCTTTTTTTCACTTTCTTTTAAAAAAGTTGATTTAGTTTATTTTTTATAATTATGTTATTGGTATGAAGGAAATATTTAGTGATTTTGTGAATAACTAATCTTCATGAAAAAATGACATTTGTCTAGATGGTAAAATCTTCTTTTATAATATATTTTTAATTAAATATATTAAAGTTATCATATATATATATATATACACAAAAATATTAAGTATTAATAACATGACTAATAATTTGTATATTGATTTAAATCAATCTTTATTTAATTTGTTAAATATATGTATTACAATACTTAAATATATAGTTGAAAATTAGTACTTTCGACGATGGTTCTAAAAAATCATCTTTGTTTCATTTAAAAAAAATATTTTTTTTATTTAACACCTACGAAGACGGTTTTTAACATACATACAAAGACGGTTTTTACTTAAAAATCGTCTTTGTTTCCATTTTATTTTTATTTTTTTGAAAACACCTAAGAAGGTTAAAAACCGTCTTCTTATGTTAACATACAAAGACTTTTTTTTTTTCCAAAAAAACGTCTTTGTTTCCTTTTTAATTTTTTTTAACAACAACGAAGACGATTTTTAAGGAAAAATCGTCTTTGTATATTAACATACAAAGACGGTTTTTCCTTAAAAACCGTTTCCATTTTATTTTTTATTTTTAAAACACCTAAGAAGACGATTTTTAAGGAAAAATCGTCTTTGTATGTTAATATACAAAGACAATTTTTAAGGAAAAATCGTCTTGTGTATTAACATACAAAGACGGTTTTTCCTTAAAAACGGTTTCCATTTTTTTTTTTTTTTTAAAACACCTAAGAAGACGATTTTTAAGGAAAAATTGTCTTTGTATGTTAACATACAAAGACGATTTTTCCAAAAAATCGTCTTTGTTTCCATTATATTTTATTTTTTCATTTTTTTTAAACACCTTGAATTTCCTTCATAACAATAGTGTACACAGGTGGAAATTTTGCCATCATAAAATTTAAACATGGTCATTGCTCTTTTGTGTGCCTAAACCCATTTAACTATTGGTCCAAAAAATAACAAAACCAAAACCTTAAAATTTATGTAGGTACCATAGCATCCCTTGTTACATTTTACATGGTTTCACTCAAAAAAATACATGGGGATCCATGTAAAATTCATCCAATAATATAGAAATGTTGTAAAGAAAGTGTCTAATTGTTTGGTCCTAACCTTGCTAATGAAACACTTAAAATTGCAACAGTGTTTAACTCTGCTAAATTCACCTCATCAAATGATTCACATATATGAATGTTGGGTTGATGAATTACACAGGCACTTGTTCTTCCAGTGTCCACTATGATGGCAAATAGCCCTCGTAACCCCTAGGTCTTCATCCCACATGAAAATATAATAATATGGTGCCACAATGTCTAGATGTAGAAACCTCTTGGCATACCATCTGAGAGGAGAAAGAAATAACAAACCATTTAAGTTTGGCGAACAATATTAACTGGAAATGCCACAATGAGATTTTAACGAAAGAACTTTTTTACCATTTGGTTTGTTTTTGAACACTGACATGAATGGCCTGTTTTGATGACTCAATAATCACAATCTGTTGCTTGGCCATCATAATGAAACAGAAGGATTGTGAAGTCCATTGAAAACTGATTAATCAATTTTAGTTTAGACACGCGTACACAAGCATAAGCAGAGACATAGGAAGACAAAAGAGAAACAATCTTTTTCACAGCAACATCAATGTTCTTTTTCTGCTCATACCCAACAGTAATATCTTATTTTCTTACATATATTATGACAATCATTTGTTACATATATTAGTAACCAAGATTGTTTCTGTTCACAAGGCATTCTGCTTTTAATAACAGTGTTTAATGATCATACTTAAGCTCTATGGGAGTAAACATCTCTAATATGTAATTATGACAATCATTTGATATTTGAAGCATGATGCTCAATTAATAAATATGTGGTCAATCTTTCTTGACTTTATGGATTTAGTTCCAACTATATAATTAAATAAAATATATTTTTCCGCTAACTTTCTTGTATCATTGGCCCATCCTACAATTCGTGTAACAAGTACAACAATTGTTTTCCTATTATCACATCATATGTATGTTATAATTCTTAATCCGAGTTCTCTCTTTTTAATTTCTTCCTATCTGAATTGTAAGTAGCAATAACATTATTCTTTAAAAATCACCAAAAAAGCTTATATTGATAAATATCCAAAAATAGACATACGTAGAGTTCATAACTCATGACATGATATATATAGTTGTCTAATCAGTGAATTAAGAGAATGAAACCGCAAGTTTGAGTTTGATTCAGCACAAAAAATAATTATAAAAAGGGAAAGTAATTAAGTAAATTAAAGATGTATAAAAAGGGTCTCTCAATTCTAGCTTCAAGAGTAAATTCCTTGATTAGAATTAATTCATGAAGAGATGAGGACAAAAGAGTAAATAGGCAATGGAAAGCCCAGGTTCTGTGCGTTGTTCTTTTCAAATTTAACACTTATATTCACGAACAGAGTCATACATTTTGAAGGTCGAAGCAGAGTGAAGGGGATCGACAATAGTCGTCTGGCTCTAACACTCTATCGGTACAAAGACCAGTCCAGAAGCTTCTTCCACACTATGTCAATTTTGTTATCAAGTAACAACATTAATTGATGATGTAATTTTCATATTAGTATTCGATGATTTATCATGTCATCAAAAAGTTTGACAGGACAATTATTGTAATTTTTAAAAAAAAATATGTTTTTAGTCTCTCATAAACTTGTTTGATATTATCAACTAATCTAAACACGAGATACTAAAAACACAATTTGTAATGCCTCAATTTACCATCTTGTTATTATTGATTTTTTAATGAAAATTCTTTTCGATTTGCTTAAAAATACTAAATCACAATTTTTCATTACTGAATATTATTCATAATTCTGAAGTAACATATAATAAGATTACAAAAGATTTTTCCTCACTGATTGATATTTATAAATCTGATGTATAATAAAGTACAGACTGATATCAATTCTATTACATAGTACAAACAACTAAAATACTTCGTAACAAAGAAATACATCTTCAAACATAACCTCTTCAAAATATTACATCTTCAAACAAAATTCTCTTCTTGTAGACAGCTAATAGTCTCTCTTTATTGTTCATCTGCTCGCCCGAATAAAATCGAGGTCATAGCAGGTTTCAACCACAGACACAAAGTATAGGGTAAGTTTATGATAAACATAATTTAAGTAACAAAATATATTCAATATGCAGATATTCATAATAACATCCTCAAAGATGCATGATTCTCTTAGACTCTTATCATGATGCATGATTCTCTTGAACTCTTATTATTTGGTACCAGCTGTCAAGATAGCCCCATCCCTGTGGCACAGAACTGAAACGATCAGTCAGGGTCTCACAGTGTTGCAATAGGATTCTCACCTATGTAACACCCCGTAGGCCTCCGACGTGTTAGCATTAATAATATCAGATTAGCGCAGAGTATCCAATTTATAAACAATAGCGGAAGCATAGAATCGTTTTCTTGATACATTATGTACGGAAACATCAGAAAATAAAGTCATAATCATGCCCCTGCTGATCCAGTTTACCAATTTAAAATCTAATACAGACAGATAATAAGGTTTGTAGGCAGAGTATCAATAATGCAAACATACACATGTACTCAGGGGAAAGGCTCATATACATATTATCAAAGTTCTGTACAATATAGATATCTCAAGTTCACACCACACACGGTGCTACAAAAGAATATAATCCCTCAGAAGGGGTATACAGAACTATAGCCATCAAAATAAATCAAAATGGAGCCTTCAAGCTATCCATGCTGCTCCTGAGCTAGGCAGCCTAGTCTCTGATGGGCCTCTTGCCCTGAGACTGCTCTTCTCTTCCAGAAGGTTCACCTGAAACCACATAGCCCCACACGGGGTGAGATAACATATCTCAGTAAGCTCAGGATCCAAGGAGGAATCTCCTCCACCCTGGCCTACTATCAGATGTACATACACAAACATCACCATCAGATGGCCTCTCGGCCTAGCCCTCTGGCTTTCTCAATCACAGAACATATCAGTCAAGTACAACACATGTCAAAGCAGGAGGAAACCATCTCCTGAGTGGGAGGAAACCATCTCCCGGTGTGAGGCCGGAACTCACACCTGTGTCATCCCACCGGACGCTACCCTTAACGGGGATGAACACATATGGCACCTCCGAG
>PYAF01001956.1:32630-51179 GCA_007407185.1 Glycine tomentella
TTAATGCTATGACATAGCCTTTTATGTTTTCCAATCTACTTGTGGATAAATCCAATAAGATATACTATCAAACCTTTATTTCAAAATCATTTTCAAAACTTCACTTATTTTCAATTAATCATTGGTCTTTTTAAAATAAATTATCCGCTGCAAATAAAATAAATACGAATAAAATGAAAGAGTGAAGGGGTGGTTACAAAGCTTGGAAAATGACTTGCATTTTAGGTCCCCCTCCCCCCTTTATATAGTGTTTAGGAAATGATTTAATATTCAAGGACATTTTTACCCTTTCTAACTAATTACCTTCATTTAGTTCTATCTTAACTTAGTTTCCCTTCATTCCATTAGATTCTAACTAAATTCATCCTTATTCTTTTACTTCATGAAAATATCTCCTAAGCTTTAATGATTTCCTTTACAAGTGTCCAAGACAAGTGTCCACCACTTTACAAGTGGCCTTACACTTGTCCAAATTCATGAATCTTCTCCCATCTTCCTTGCTTTTCACGTGGACAATGTCTAGGCCAAGGGAGATTTTTATTTTCCTTTCATTTATACATATATTATGTTATTTTGCAAATGAAGAAAAATAATCTAATTTTATTTTTACCTTATACTTGGCATTTTCTAAGAGGAAGTTAAGTTCCATTTGAATTCTTCTACCTAAAGATAATATTGAATAATGTAATTCTAAAGTTTTCTAGAGACTAACTTTAATTACAGTATAATTTGCCCATAAGTAGTCTATACAAAATGTTATATAGACTTTACATATAAAGCTGTTCTTTATTTTAATTTTGACTGTCCCATACTACTTTGTATAAATAATTCCCAAAGCATGATGGCTTCTTATCCCTTCATCAATGGTGGCTTACAAGTGACTAGATGTTTCTTAAGCCTTCATGATTGTATCTTATCATTTTAATTTATGAAGCTTAAGATATTTTTCTATTTATCATGTTTTCATTTTCTTAAAGAGAAGAAAATTATGTGGTTATTCCTTGTATCCACATGTCACCTTTTATGAAGAAGAAGAATTCAATTTAAAGATAGCTTCACACATGGCATTCATTGGAAGGAAGTAAAATTTAATTCGAATTCATCTTCACACATGGTCTTTTATAGGAAGAAGTAAAGTTCAATTTGAACTTAGCTTTACACATGGCATTCATAGGAGGAGTTCAAGTTCAATTCGAACTCATCTACCTAAAGGATAATATTAAATAATGAAACTTTAGAGTTTTCCAGAAACTGACTTCAATTACAATATAAATAGCTCATAAGTAGTATATACATAGTGCTACACAGACCTTTCATTCAAGACTGCTTATATCTTAATTCTGATTGGTCTGTTCTGCTTCTAACCATCAAAATTACTAAACCATCTTATTGAATAAGTCTATTCATCCTACAATTAAGAGAAAATTCCACAGATTCTATTTATCATTTTTCCATATATTTCTAATGTTTGAATTCTCCTGAATAAAATTTCAAAGTTATGACTGTATAAAATTTATAAAAATTCTATTCTGAGACTTTCTGTCTCTAAAAGTATTTTGGTAATTTGCCATCCAAGAGCACTCTATAATTTCATTAAGCTTTCTCAAAATATCAAAGGGTGTCTTGGTAATTTTTGCCTCAAGGGTACTATGGTAATTTGTCACTCATCCTAGGGGTATGATTGTAATTTTCACTATAAAATATCTCAACAAAATATCTAAGGGCATTTGTGTAATTTTGGCTCAAGGGTATTTTCGTAACTTCCACTTTAAAATATCTAACCAAAAATATCCAAGGGCATTATTGTCATTTTCACTTCGAGGGCATTTCCGTAATTTCTACTTCAAAAGAAGGGTAATATGGTCATTTCTCTTCAAACGTCTTTGTAATATCTCTAATTAATATTCCACCCAAATAATTTAAATATAGACCAATCAAATCTCATATAACCTAACACTCACATCAACAGTTGCACAAGAATAATTCATACAATATATATTTGCAGTTTTTGAAATTTCAGGGTGTTACACAATTTACTAAAACTATTACGCATAATGTGTAACGCCTCAATTTCTTTTTCTTGAAATATTGGTTTAAAATTGTATAAATAATAAATATTACGAAATACGCGTCATTAAATCTAGTTGATAAAATATCTCAATCTTTTTTTTCTGAGAAAAGTAGGAACATATATACATACATATGTTGTGTTTGATTAAAACATGTACGCGTCATTACAGCAGTTAATAAGAAATAAATATTCATCGCCCTCCCCCTAAAACATCACACAGTATCACCAAAATGTTTTATACAACAAAATATTACACCAATGAGTATAAAAATCTTCTCCCCCAAATAAATATACATCAAAAAGGGAAAATCATCCTACATTCAGAGCAGTCACTACCCAAGACCTACAACTACCTAGGACGAAGTCATATCTTTAGAAGGGTCATTCTCGTCCCCTGAGGAATCACTTCCTCATTGGATGAAAGCATCTCTCCCTCAAGTATCCCTTCACTGATAACATCCTAGTAGCAGACAATCTCGGATGATGTAAGATCCTCATCATCCATGAAATCTCCCACATCCTTGTAAACATCAACGACCTTGTCTTGGTTGAAGGTAGACCTAGTAGGCCTCCCATTGACATCGTGCCCAAAGAGTTGCTGAACGAATTACAACAGATTGTGCGGTCGTACAAGTCCAAAGTAAGCGAAGTACACAATGAATGGGTAGTGATATGAAACATTTGCCTCTATGGTGATCAGCGAAACATAAGGCTCATCTAATAGCAAAACATGACATTGGATGTATCCAAAATGTGCGTGGAGGCGTGCCTCCTCCATCGTGTAGCTGTAGTGATAGCTTCTGGTCCATCTAACACATACAATGTACTTAACCACTATGTGTGGTTGTCTAACAAACAACACTCTCCCATCCAAAGTGCATAACTATCACACTTAATTCATCGTTGGGCCCAATCACTACCACCAATCCTCCCACGTCTTGGCGGTCTTACAAATCATGTGGATCACAGTGGGGAGAGATCTCTATGTACGGATACATCGTACACCAATCCCTCATCCCCAACTCAAAAAACATAGTCTCGGAGTCCGTCAGGAATAGCAAAGTGAGGCCTGTGAGTTATCCGCACTAAATGAGTGCACCAAATGCTGGGTAGTCACCACTCGCTAATTCCCCTAGGTTCTTCGAACCTCTATGCCCACTACACCCCAGTATATCTATGTCCATCATCCACTTACTCAACGCAACCTCACTTTCTCACATAAGGAAATACAAGCAACAGTTCCTTAATATTTGTCCAATCCCCTCGACTATTATCACTGCATCATGTGCGTAGCCCTCGTACCATGATTGAGCATTTTTAGTTTAGTATTTTCTATTATTCTTAGCTTATTTGACTTCTCTTGGATTCTTATTCTCTTACTTTAACTCAATTTTGGTCTTAGGCAAATAATTGGGCTTAATTGATAATTGTTGCTTATTTTTAGATTTTGTGCTTACTTGGCCTATCTTCCTTGTGCAGGAACTAGAGGCATATGAGTAGTCATTGGAACTCTAAGGAAAAGAGCTACAATTTTGTCAGAGATAAGCTTGGGCCAATTTTTTCGGTTTGATGGTCAAATTAGGCTTCGAAGTTAGAACCTCTGTCCTTGAGTTTGGGGCTGCGAGTTTGGTTTTTGATTGGTGTAATTAGCATAATTAGTTAGTTTAGATGGGCCCAATCAGAGTCCATCCTTCATTCTATTCAATCACTATATATTAGTGTAGCTAGGACTTACTTAGAGGAGGACAAAACAAATTTTCTAGCTTCTTGTGGAAGTTCTCAGAATTAAAATCTTTTCTCTCATTTTCTTTGAAATGTTCTTCTGTTTTCTTCCTCCTTTAATCTTTGTTCTTTTATTTTCTTACACAAATTTTGTAGTTCTTCCACTGATAATGATCATGGAAGGTTAAACAATCAATCAATCCAAGGATCCAGTCTAAGCAAGGAGAATTTGGGTTCTGGTTTGGTATTCTAATTTATGTGTGAATGTTCATCTTCATCTTGAATCCTCTTTTCGATTTTCATGATTATGAATATGTTTAGGATTGAAAATGAATTAGGTTATGAATTTATTTCCTAATTTTGAATTTTAATCATATATTTTTTGGATGATAATTCAATCTGGTTTGTGATTTCAATTGATTTAGGAGTTAATTCAATTAAACTGTTTCTAATGATATTGAATGAACCTTCATAATATGATCATTATCTGAGAACTATGATAATTCACATAGCTTGGTTTGGTGAATTGGATTGATATTCTTGAATATGTTTTACAACATCTTTTATCAATTCTGTTAGTTTCTACATTTTTCTTCAATTCTTGTTTGTGTTTTTGCAATTTTTGTTCACTATCTGCAAACTATTTGATAAAATCCCTCTGCTGTTTATAAGTGGATTAGTCAGGAACCAAATTTGACTGTATCTTTGAGTCGAAGGCTAATCATGTGCTACAAGATTATCTTACTTTTATTTGTTTTGTAGTGATTCGACAGTCGTTATTAAAACTAGCGTCGCTGTGGAGGATACGGTTCATTGTGTGCCAACTTTAATTCACTCATAATTAGATAATAGTATAGTTACAATTGATATTAGCATAGTATAATTGCATCTGTCTATTAAAAAAATGTTTGTAGAAAAATAGATTGATATATATATATATATATATATATATGATTGATAGATAGATAGAAGATAGATAAATATAGATGAAAGATAGATAGAAGATAGATATAGATGAAAGATAAATAGATTGATTGATTAATAGATAGATAGATAGATAGAAAAAAATTATAAAAATCAAAAATGATCTTTAGACATTTACTGTGGTGTTTTTGAATTTTTTTTAAATTGTTTGGGGCAGTTTTCCATTTTCTATATCATTTCAACAAATATTGTGAACAGTATTTTGGTAGATTAATTGTATATTATTTATGTTATTTTTGTTAGTGATGAGTTGAACTGTACATGACTAGGTCATTTCACAGGTTGAACAGAGATAATAGAAGTGTAGTTGTGCATGATAGTGTAGTTCTAAATAGTAGTATAGTGTAGTTTGAGCAATTTTGTTTCTGATTTTCTGTTTGTGAACCTTCTATTTCTAATTCTGAACATTCTGATTCTGCAATTGTTGCTGATACAATGGCTGATAACAATTGAACTCTTAAGGAATTGGTTACACCCGATGTTGTTTATCAACCTTGGTGTATTCAATATCCTAAGATATAGGTTAGTTATGAGCTAAAATCTGGATAATCCATTTGCTTCCAAAGTTTCATGGTCTTGCAGGTGAAGATTCACATAAACATCTTAAGGAGTTTCATGTAGTGTGTTCCACCATGCAACCACATGACATTCATGAGGACTATGTGAATATGAAGGCATTTCCATTCTCTCTGGACGATGTGGCTAAGGACTGGTTGTACCTTCAACCAGATCCTATCAACACTTGGACAAATATGAAGACAATATTTTTAGAGAAATTCTTCCCTGCATCCAGAACAACATCCATTTAGAAATAATTTTGTGGTATAAGACAACTAACTGGAGAGACATTATATGAGTACTTAGAGAGGTTCAACAAATTATGTGCTACCTGTCCTCACCAGGTTTATGAAGGGTTGATGTTAATGGACATAAATATGATTGATGCAGCCAGTGAAGGCACTTTAATGGACAAGACTCCCATTGCTGCAAGGAAATTGATTTCCAACATGGTAGAAAATTACCAACAATTTGGTACTAGAGTAGCTGCACCATCCAAGGCTGTTGCAAATGAAGATTTTGTTTCTATGGTTGCTGATAACCAGAGGTTGGAGAATAACTGACAGAATTAACATCCCTTGTGAGATAACTTGTCATTGGTCAACAACAGAATGTAAAGGCAGCCAATCAACCAAGGTTGTGTGGTATCTGCTATGCACCTAATCATCCAACAGATACATGTCCTACTCTCCAAGAAATAGAACACACTACTAAAGTTTCTGCCATACAACCTGGACAACCATTCAGACCTTAACAACAATAGTATAATCCTTACTCTAACACTTATAATCTTGATTGGAGAGATCATCCAAACTTGAGGTATGGTCCTCGTCTACAACAATAACAACAACAAACACAACAACTCTAGCCATTCAGACAGCAGCAACATTAGCCCTCCACCATCAAATACCAAGCTCCCCCGTTCAACAACAACAACGATTACAACAATCTACACCTACACCTGCACAACCTGTGTAGAGAAATTCTAGACCTTCCTTTGAGGACCTGATGAAGCAAATGGAAACCAACAACATTCAGTTTCAACATAATGTAAGTGCCATCATCCAAGACCTGCAGACTCATATTGGACAGTTGGCTACAACTGTCAACCAAATACAGCAACAATGTTCTAGCAACATTTCAACACATCCAATTGTTAATCCAAAGAATGTGAGTGCTATTACCTTGAGGAGTGGCAAGGAGCTTCCAAATTTAACAAATGATGGTGCCAAAAAAATTTCTGCACAAAAATAGACTCCTTTACCTTTTGAAAATAATAGGAATACCTACAATAACCAAGAGGGGGTAAATTGGTTTAAACTTGTCTTTTAAAATTATTTATAAAATCAGAGTCAAAGGATCTTAATCACTTTTAAACCAAGAATGCTTTTAATCAATCAAATCACTCAGCACAAGAAATCGATAGCTCAAAACAGAACTTGTTGAGTAATGATAATAATACCAAGAACAAATGAACAAGATTACTTGTAGATCATAAAGATAAAAAAAATTAACACAAGCAATTTATATTGGTTCACTTCTCAAGAGAAGCTACATCCAGTTTCTTCTAATCAACACTAGATTAAAGTTCTACTAATATAAAATTCAGTTCTTACAAGCTTTACAACAATCCCTCTTTATCAACCCTAGATAAAGAATAGAAATCTAAAACTCTATTAGACTCCTAACGATCAAGAACAAGAGAACACTACTATATTCTTCCCTAGAGAACATTACTCTAGAACAAGCTTTAAAGAACCCTTTACAATAGCATCAGATAACATAAATTGCAAAAATGAAATTATAATAAAAGATTATGGAGAAAAACAACCTGATGATCCAATGAATATGAATGCATGTGGTTTACCAATCAGAGTTGAATGAGAAACAAGATTTTAGAACATGCTCTCCAAAACTTCTTTGAGAATTCTTGCCCAAAAAATCATTCAAAACCCATGAGGATTAAAAAGTGGGACAAGACTTTAGTTAACCCAGAAAATCACTTTGGAACTTTGAGAAGGCTTGTGTGTATTCAGAAATTTCAAAGTATTCAAGTTGTGGTTTAAGACAAGCCTTAGACATATTTATAACATCTTTTTGTAATAGACTGTAATCGATTACACGTGCCTAATAATCGATTAAAACGACTCATGTAATCGATTAAATTATCACTTAATCAATTAAAGTGTTCAAGGCTGATTTCTGGGTTTGACAATGAACAAAATAATCGATTAAACTGAGCTGTAATCGATTAAAGCAGTGAAGTATTATATCTGAAGCATCTTGTGTAATTGATTACAATATTTGGTAATCGATTAAGGCAGTGAATGTTCTTTAAGAAACAAGCCTATGTAATCGATTACAATGTATGGTAATCGATTAAATCAATGAAAACATGATTTTCAATATAGCTTGTGGAATCGATTACTGTATATAGTAATCGATTAAAGCAGCAATGTATTACTTTTGATTTATACTATGTAATCGATTACAAATGTTGGGTAATCGATTAAAATGTTCTTCAATGCTTTTCCAGATTTAAAACTTAAGCAAATAATCGATTATACTAATGTGTAATCGATTAAAATAGAAGAATTGCATTTTTCCAAAAACATTACCCATTTAGTTTTTTTTTCGAAATAACTTTGATTCTTTGATGAAAACACTTAAGCATGTAAATGATTATATGTATGCAAATGCAAGGATCAACATATTGGCTTCTTATACACTTCATTTTAGATTTCAATCTTCAAGGCATGTGAAAAGCTCAAAATATTCTTCCAAGTCAAAAGCTTCATTCTTCTTGTTGCTCCCTTATATCCAACACCTTTTCCTTCTAGATCCATTCCTGCAAAAAAAGTGGAGCTTGATTATGATGTTCTTGATGAAAATAGTATGAACACACATAATAACTAAAAGGGGGTGAATTGGTTTAAACTTGGCCTTTTAAAGAATCAGCGTAATAAGATCGTATCACAACTAAACCAAGAATACTCCAACCAATCAAACCACTCAGCTCAAGAAAACAATTACAAAACCTTACACTTGTTGAGTAAGAAATATTTCACCAAAGAATCACAGATTAAGATAGCAAGAAGAGATTAAAGAAAGTAATCAACACAAGAACTTATACTGGTTCACTTCTCATCTTTCAGAAGTTACACTTAGTTTCTTCTAACCAAACTTAGTTAGAGTTCCACTATTCACAATATTCTTTTCTTACAAGCTTATTACAAATCACCTTTAATCAAACCTAGATTAAGAACAAAAATCTAATCCCCTTAGACTCCCAGTAATCAAGACATAGAGAACCTTTTCTACTCTTCCCTCTAGAGAAATCTACTCTAGACAAGCCTTAAGAATTCTATTGTAATAGTTACAAACAACCAAAAATTCTAAAATGAATGTATAAGCAAAGTGAATGGAGAGAGACAACCTGATGATCCAATGAGTATGAATTCATATGATTTACCAATCTTGATTCAGGTTGAAAAACAAATTCAGAGCAAACTCTCTAAGAAATTCTTTAAAGTCTTGCCCAAAAAGAAATCTTTCAATGAAACATGGAGATTTAGAATTTGTGGGACAAGAGCTTAGTAACTCATAATATCTTTTCTCACTTCAAAAGGTTTTTGAAAATCTATGAAAATTTCGTAGTGTAATCGTCTATTTTTCAAAAGACCAAATAACTATTTATAATAAACTGTTGTAACTGAATGTAATTGATTAAATCATCCATGTAATCGATTAAAACCACTAACATAATCGATTATTAGTAAGTTTAATCGATTAAAGTGTTCTTGAGATATCGATTAAATCGCCATGTAATCGATTAACACAAAAAATTTTATTTCCAAGAACGCGCTAGGTAATTGATTACCACAAATCCTAATCGATTATCACAGGAAGACATTTCTTTGTCTTTGTGAAGTGTAATCGATTACCATATAGCTATAATCGATTATCACAGGAAGACATTTATGTGTCTTTGTGAAGTGTAATTGATTATCACATTTTTGTGTCTTTGTGAAGTGTAATCGATTACCATATAGTTGTAATCGATTAAAGTGTTCATCAAAGTGATAACTGAAAGATAGGGCCTTGAAGCCCGAAGGCATGTGAGAAAAACACAATTTTTCAAGCGGAAACACATACCACACAAGAATCATTATTTAGGACATAGATGTTACCTTGTTTATATTCGAAATTTGATGATCAAGGATAGGCTTGAAGATACAAGCTCTCTAATGTTGATCCACACCACTTCTTGTCAAGACTCAAGAACACTTCTTGAAGGCTACCAACAAACACCAAAGGAGGCAGGCTAGGTACTCCAATGGAGAGGAAGAAGGTTAGATTTTAAAGTGTTTTTACTTATCTAAGAAGCTCACCAATAGATGATATTGGTGGCTGAATACTTATCTAAGAAGCTCACCAATAGATGATATTGGTGGCTGAATTTTCAGCCAAAACTCACGCAAAGGGGCACGTGAAAATAGAGGAAAGTAGATAGGGTTTTTCATCTAAAACTATTAGTGAACTATGATCACAATAGCACACTTTATAGAAGAGTTTGAGTCAGATTTTTTTAACCAAAAATTCTGATCATGAAGCATCCCACATGTGAAGAAAAGATAGAGTTGTTGCATTTCAAAAATTGCCAACAACCTCCAATCTTATCCTTCTAAGACCAAGTCAATTACTTGGGATTTATTTTTGCCAAATGATAATCATATATCAACCGTATGTAAGCCCGTAATCAGCACTCAAACTTCTTCCTAAAATCTACAACATGATCATGATAACATGCTAGTTGAATTCAAATTCAAATCTAGCTCTTATCTTCTTCTCCTTTTGATATGAAAATAACTACTATAGTTAATTCATATTTAAATTCAAAATTTAAATTATCAAATTTAAATATTAGATAACTAATTTAACTATTTAAATTAATTAACTAAGTATCGAAACTCTTTCTTGGGCCAACAACCATTATTTGGCCCAAAACCTTTAATGCTATAATGTCATGACAATAAAGTGTTAGTGTGTGACCCATTAGGTCCAACATAGCTATTGACATAAATGAGTTTGGGCTCAACAAGGCCACTACTCATTTAATGACAACATAGAGCACTAGCAATGCTTTACTGCCCCAGAACTAGTTAGGTAAATGACAAGATCATCCTATTAAATCTATTTGGTTTCCATATGTATTTCCTTTCGTCTCGGTTACCTTCCCATAAAACCTAGGGTAAGGAAACGTATCAGCCCTCGGGGTCTAGGGTAAGCTTTAATATGCAATAGGGAGTCTCCAATTTTACTGACTCTAGAGGCAAATCATTTCATGATTTCTTTTACTATGCATAGATTCCTGAGTCCCGTAAATGTCATCCCAATTTCTCCGATTTACAGATAACCTAATCTCTCACAGAGATTTGAAGAATTCCTTCAGCTAGTCACCCTAGACTCGTGTTCTTTCAGGACATGCCCAAAGGTATACCTATGTGTCTCCATGTTTCAGACAGACGAGGTATACAATCAAAGCATGTCTTCTAGAACACAGTCTAGGTGAAAAATTCTGGTCTAAGGAAAGACACACCCAAATAATAAGAGACTACTCTAATGATACTATCTGTGAGATTTCCTCATAGAGTCCTCTTTGTGGGTCCGTTCAATGCGAGCTATACCCTTATAGGTCCTCCCACGACTTTAGCTAAGACATCTCCATGTCTGTAGCTCATGAGGTCTTTACCTTGTATCTGCATACAAGTAGTTAAGCCATGCTAGTCTTACCCAAAATCACTAATCCCCATTCTCAGTGTCTCTAGACTAGGAACTTAAAATTTAGGAGTAGACATCTGGTATCCTTGAATCCTCATGATCGTGATCCCATCACTGATACTCAAGAGATACCTATTCTATTCTAAGGGTTTTATCCAGTTACTCATATATTAATAATGATATCGAGACAGAATATGAAACAAGATAAAGAGCGCTTATAATTTATTCATGACAATATGAAAAGTACATGTACGTCCTAATCTAATGAAAAGATTGTCTCTAGAACATCCATATACTAACAATCTCCCACTTGGCCTAGAGCCAATCAGACCTAAGTCGTAAACCCAAAGCCTCATAATGACTATTATGTTTTCTCTGAGAAATAGCCTTTGTCAGAGAGTCGGCTAGGTTATCATCCGTGAGAATATAATCCATCTTTACATTCATCCTATCAATGATCCCTTTAATCAGGTGATATCTGCGGAGCACGTGCTTAGATCTTTGATGAGACCTAGGTTACTTTGACTGCGCAATGGCCCCAGTGTTGTCGCAATACAACTGTATGGGCTCATCCACACTTGGAACCACCCGTAGTTCAAATATGAACTTCTTGATCCAGACGACCTCCTTGGCTGCTTCTGAAGCGGCTATATACTCAGCTTTTGTCGTATAATCTGCTGTAGTCTCCTGCTTGGAACTCTTCCAAGATATTGCTCCACCATTTAAGGTGAATACGAATCCTGACTGTGACTTGCAGTCATCTTTGTCACTCTGAAAGCTGGCGTCAGTGAATCCTTTCACTGAAAGTTCATCTACCCCACCATAGACCAGAAACGCATCCTTAGTTCTTTTCAAGTACTTAAGGATGGTCTTGACTGCTGTCCAGTGACCCTCTCCAGGGTCTGACTGGTATCTGCTAGTACTGCTCAAAGCATATGAGACATCTGGTCTTGTACATATCATGGCATACATGATGGACCCAATAGCCCAAGCGTATGGAATTCCCCTTATACGGTCTTTCTCAGGCTGTGATTTGGGACACATAGCCTTGGAAAGATGTACCCCATGACTGACTGGAAGAAACCCCATTTCGACCCTTCCATGCTAAATCTTCTTAGCATCTTGTCAATATATGTGGATTGAGATAATCCCAATAGCCTTTCAGATCTATCTCTATAGATCTTTATACCATGTATAAAGGTCGCTTCTCCCAAATCCTTCATGGTGAAGCTTTCTGAAAGCCAGTCTTTAGTTGTTTGTAATGTGGGGATGTCATTTCCTATTAGTAGTATGTCGTCTACATATAGTACTAAGAAAACCACATTTCTCCCACTATCCTTCTTGTAAACACAAGGTTCATCCTCGTTTTTGATGAATCTGTTACTTTTAACGATTTCATCAAAACGAATATTCCAACTTCGTGATGCTTGCTTTAGCCCATAGATCGACCTCTACAGCTTGCATACCATATGTTCTTGGCCTTTGGATTCAAAACTTCAGGTTGTGTCATGTACACTTCCTCCTTCAAGAATCCATTCAAGAAGGCCGTCTTGACATCCATTTGCCAAATCTCATAATCGTGATATGCTGCTATGGCAAGCATGATCATAATAGATTTGATCATGGCAACGGGTGAGAAAGTCTCATCATAGTCAACACCTTGTCTTTGACGATATCCTTTCGCAACCAACCTAGCTTTATAGGTTTGAATGTTGCCATTTGCATCAGTTTTTTTCTTAAAGACCCACTTATTACCGATAGGAATTCTTTCTTACGGTTGTGGAACCAAGGTCCATACCTTGTTTTGATACATCGAATCTATTTCAGATTTCATGGCTTCTAGCCATTTAGAGGAGTCAACGTCCTTGAATGCCTCCTCATAGTTACTTGGTTCATTATCCTCTATGGTTTTTTGATTCTCAATCACAAACCCATACCTCTCAGGTGGATAGATGACCTTAGTAGACCTACGAAGTTGTGTGTTTACTTCTCCATTGGAGAACGTCGCCTGCGGTGCAGACTCGGGTTCCTTAATCTGTTCTTGTGGTCCTTGAACTTCTTCAAGATCAATTTTACTCCCACTGGCTCCTTGAGAGAGTAAATCATTCTCAAGGAATTTAGCATTTTTGGACACAAACACCTTATGTTCGTCCAATGAGTAAAAGTAGTATCCCTTAGTACCTTTGGGATACCCCATAAATAGACAGACATTTGGTGCTTTTAGCACTAAGTTTGTCTGATGTCAACGATTTGACATATGCTGGCGATCCCCATACTCTGAGATAACTCAAGTTGGGTCTCTTACCATTCCATATCTCATATGGAGTGGTCTGAACAGATTTAGGTGGTACCCTATTTAGAAGGTATGCCACCGTGTCTAAGGCATATCCCCAAAACGATTTTGGAAGCTGAGTCTTACTCATCATAGACCTGACCATGTCTAACAAGGTTCTGTTTCTCGTTTCAGAGACACCATTTTGGTGTGGTGTGGAAGGTGCAGTAAGCTACGAGAGGATTCCATTCTCTCTCAAATAATCCTGAAACTCATGGCTTAGATATTCACCACCACGATCTGATCGTAATGTCTTAATCATTTTTCCATGCTGTTTCTCTACTTCATTCCTATACTCCTTGAACTTTTCAAAGGCCTCAGATTTATATCTCATCAGGTAAACATACCCAAATCTCGATTTATCATCCGTAAAGGTAATAAAATAGGAGTATCCTCCTCTAGCCTCTATAGACATTGGGCCACAAACATCAGAGTGAATGAGTTCTAATAACTCACTAGTTCTATGACTTTTAAGCCCTTTGGGCTTGTGACAAGTCATTTTCCCTTTTAGACAAGATTCACATTGTCCATAGGATTCCAAATCCATGGAATCTAGGTATCCATTTGCATGCATCCTAGACAATCTTGTTTCATTTATGTGCCCTAGTCTGCAGTGCCACACATAAGATTGATTATCTGTCCTAGGCCGTTTCACATTCACATTGAGAACTTTTGTTCCCGTTTCTAAAACATATAAGCCATTTACCAAAGAAGCAGTAGCATAAACCATATCATTCATAATGATAAAAAATGTACTATCCTTAATAGTAAAAGAAAAACCATCTCGTTCTAAACAAGAAATTGAAATAATGTTTCTAGAAATGCTCGAAACATAAAGGCAATTATTCAAATGCAATAAAAGGCCCGTAGACAAAATGAGGTCTGTATCTCCAACAGCTTGAGCAACAACTCTTGCTCCATTACCAACGCGGAGGTCAACCTCATTCTTTTCCAATCTCCTGGAACTCTTAAGTACCTGTAACATATTGCAGATGTGAGAACCACAACCGGTATCTAATACCCATGAAGTCGGATTAGTGTAAAAATAATTGATCTCAATCATGTAAATACCTGAGGCAGAAGCATCACTATGTTTCTTGTCCTTCACACTCTTCAGGTAGTTTGGACAGTTTCTCTTTCAATGGCCAGTCTTGCCACAGTGGAAGCACACAGCATCGCTTTTGTCCTTAGGTGCACTCTTACCCTTCTTGTTGCCCTTCTTCTTCTTGGGTTTTCCTTTGGGCTTAAGGGAGTTTCCTTTTGCAGGCTCCTTAGCCTTACCCTTGGCCTTATTAGGCCCACTAATCAAAAGAGAGTGTGTCTTATCCTTTTTAATAGACACCTCAGCAATTGTTAACATACTTAACAACTTAGGCAAGCTCACAAGCATCCCATGCATGTTATAATTCATAATGAATTGACTAAAGGAAGGTGGCAGTGATGTGAGGATTAAGTCATTACTTAGCTCGACATCCATCACGAAGCCTAGATTTCCTAGCTTCTTAATGAGCCCAATCATCTTAAGAACATGACTGCTCACACTCATGCTGTCAGACATCCTACACGAGAACAATTCTCGAGAGGCCTCATACCTCTCATGCCTGCCTTTAACATCATACAACTCCTTGAGATGCAAGATGATAGAGGGAGCATTCATATGCTCATGCTGCTTTTGTAGCTCAGGCGACATGGATGCCAACATTATCCATACTGCCATTGTATTGTCATTCATGTGCTGCTTATGAGCTTCCATATCGCAGAACTCATAATCAGCTTCCCCTTCCTTAGGAGCTATGGGTAAATTAGCTTCTAGGACATAAGCGATTTTCTCGACCCTAAGAACAATTCTCAGGTTCCGATACCAGTCCGTAAAATTTGAACCGTTCAGTTTGTTCGTATCAAGAATAGACCGCAGTGACAGTTGATTAGTCATACTATTAATTGAGAAGATGTAAAGATAAACTAATCAATATATTGTCATGAAATAAGAATAAATTATTAAAGATTTTAAATAACATGCCCCTCCCACTATTTTATCTAAGTCAATTACCCTTGTTATTTTGACTTAGGGTTATTTTATCTTAAAATTACCTTAGTGGGATTAATAGTATGCTTATTTATTTTAATCTTCGTCTGAGACCGCAAAATTAAACTAAATAATGAGTTGATCCTTATCAACAGTATCTCATACCTTCTCTTAGCATCAGGTTGACAACTCCTTGTCACTTAGTGGTGCATCTCATCCAACCAACCTGGCATTATTACCCCAAATACATAAGCCCGGCTGAGCCTGCAACTCATGCATTCAGTTAAGCACTAACCAACACCTTAAGTGTCTCACACTTCTAATACTGCTCTTATTCAACAAAACAGTGGGTCCCAACTGAGTTGTGGTGCACCACCATTTAGAGGAATTTCGAGTGGCATTGGTGGTGGGAGGTAATCATGTGCTTAATAATTGATTCCTTTTAAGGATTTCTTTTATTTTAATAGGTCTCATCAAACGTGTAAGTACTATTATCGTGCCAGTCGTATCCTATGTCAAACATCTATCGGATTACACTAGTCACTTTTGGACATGCATAATAAAACATACATTCGCGATACTCTATCTCATGCATACTAGTCGTTTTTTAAAACGTACAAGCATATAAAACAGATTTTATATGAGATAGTCATGGTGCTCGTGCATTCTTTCTTCTTGCTCCTAGGCCACAGCTCCATCATGAAATCTTCCATGCCTAAACGCCACTAGCCTAATTTTTCTAATTACAAAATAATTAAAGAAACTCCAATACATCTTTGGAGGAACGAAAGAATACACAAAATTTAAAATTCAAAATTACAACTCCAATTTAAACTAAAACAAATTTGAATTCAAATTTAAAACATTTAAATTCAAATATTTAAATTCAAAATTTAAATTTGGGCACCATGACCATCCCCTTCCATATCTGCACTTTAAAGGTTAGACAACTAACAAGCACACAATATTATTATTTCTCAAATGGTCGAAATATGCATCCAAATACATAATTCAAATTTTTGTTGATTCTTTCTCAAAGAACACAAAATTAAATCATACAATCAACTATTTATATACATAGACTTGTATGAGAAATTTTGTCACAAAAATATTATGTTATGCTCATGAAAAATTCATTATAACAAAAATAACAAGATCAAAATGAACAAAATTAAGAACCCTAATTTTTATTCATGTGACCACGACATGCATAGAATATATTTTGAAAACAAAATTATGGAGAAAAAAATGCATTTGAATATTCATATCATGGCTGAATCATATTCCTTTCTTAAAAGATGTTTCGTTTGAAATCATTCACAAAGAATCATAAAGAAACAAAACCATGAACACATAAAGAAATATGTGAAGCATAATCATATTACAAACAACATATTATATCAAACAAGGTATCAACACCCGTCGATAGTAAAGTAACCTGGCTCTGATACCACTTGAAAGATAGGGCCTTAAAGCCCGAAGGCATGTGAGAAAAACAAAATTTTTCAAGCGGAAACACACATACCACACAAGAATCATTCTTTAGGACATAGATGTTACCTTGTTTATATTCGAAATTTGATGATCAAGGATAGGCTTGAAGATACAAGCCCTCTAATGTTGATCCAAACCACTTCTTGTCAAGACTCAAGAACACTTCTTGAAGGCTACCAACAAACACCGAAGGAGGCAGGCTAGGCACTCCAATGGAAAGGAAGAAGGTTAGGTTTTAAAGTGTTTTTCTTCCAAAGATCCCTGGCGCTATCAGCGTGGGATCTGGCGACAACCGCGCCATAATGAGGGTCCTTACAAAAGGGGATTGTATTCTAACCATAATGATTTCTCTTAACTGCATTACAATCAATTTAAACTTGTTTTAATTTCTTATTAATTTCTGTCATTTACTTAATTGTTTAATTCCACAACACAACACTATTCTGTTCAAACTTATTGTTTTCTTCCAATCTCTTAGAACATAAGTTATGATAAAATTAGACATTCAATCCCTGTGGATACGATACTCTACTTACTCACTCTCTTGCTTGAAACGAACGGTACACATGCTGTTTCGCAACAAGTTTTTGGCGCCGTTGCCGGGGATTGAAATAACTAATTTTAGAATAACTTTAATCTCTGCGATTGGAATCTTTTTGTTACTAAATTGCTTCTCTGAAGTTTATGCGAGGTACAGTTAATCCTGATCATCTACAGTACGACCCTGAAATAGAGAAGGCTACTAGAAGAAACAGGAAACTAGCCAGACAAAGGAGAAGAGAAGCAGAGAATTTTGATTTTGATTCAATTCTCGAATCTAAATTAGAATTAGAAATGGCTGACCGAGGCAATAATTAGCCAAGACCAGAAGATGAACTAATGGAGGATATTTTGGCTCCATTGTTTACTAGACCAAACTCCAGTATTGTCAGACCACCAATCCAAGCAAATAACTCTGGCATTCATCCGTCATTGATCACATTGGTGGAACGTAGTCAGTTTGGTGGGGAAGATGATGAAGACCCCATGACTTCATTGACAGATTTCTGAGAATCTGTGATACCATTAGACATCAAGGGGTGTCAGATGATGCTATTAGATTACGATTATTCCCTTTTGCCGTTAAGGGAAAAGCACTCAGATGGTTAGACCGACAAACTTCTAATAGCATCACTAATTGGGAAGAACTGGTTGCAAGATTTTTCTCTCAATACTTTTCCATGGAGAAGTGTAACAGGTTGGTGAATGAAATCACCAATTTCACTCAAAATGGGAAAGAAACTCTATGTGCAGCCTGGAACAGATTTCAGGAGCTAATCAGGAGATGTCCACAATATGACATGCCCGTAGGTAATGTTAGACTTTTGGCAAGCGTACCAATTGTCGTTGTAAGTTACAAAATTTATAAAAGTTCGTCTCCACAGGGACTTGATTTTTACTTAGTTAATTCAAATAAAGCTTAACAAAAATTATGAAAATTTAGAAGAAACGGAAATAATAAACTTAGTACGGAAGATTACGGAAAATTATGAAGTTACGAAAGATTACGAAAACTAATAAAACGAATTTGATTAAGTTAAT
>PYAF01001957.1:0-16854 GCA_007407185.1 Glycine tomentella
GTATACCCCTTCTGAGGGACGATATTCTTTTGTAGCACCGTGTGTGGTGTGAACCTGTGATGTATATATATTGTACAGTACCTGGATATATGTATATGAGACTTTCCCTAAGTACATGTGTATGTTTATATTGATGTTACTCTGCCTAAAGCTTTGTTATCTGTCTTGCTATGTTGATTTTGATAAACTGGATCAGCAGAGGCGTGATTTTATGGTTCTGTTGTGTGATTCCATACATAATGTATCAAGAAAACGATCCTGTGTTTCCGCTGAACTGATAAATTAATATTTATACGCTAATCTGATATTATTAATGATAACACGTCGGAGGCCTACGGGGTGTTACAACGACCCAAATCGAAGGAAGCTACCAAGCTAAAGGACCCTTACTGGTGAAATATCTAGCCAGAGTCAAGGAGATAAGTGTCGAGTTTGATGAAGTAGTTGTCGCCCACATTCCCAGAGAGGAGAACGCCAGAGCCGACATACTGTCCAAGCTCGCAAGTACAAAGGGCACAGGCAATCACAGGACAGTCATTCAGCATGAGCTTTTCCAACCCACCTATATCATGTTGATCTCGACGACTGCGAATTGGAGGAAACAAATAATCGACTATTTAGAGCAAGGGACAGTGTCAGACGACACTGCAGAAGCCAAGAAGGTAGTTCGAGATTTATAATAACCTAGACTTTTTATAAAAAGGAATAAAAGAAATAAAAATTTAAATTTATAAAATTCTGTCGCAAAAGCCTTAGTGACGGATTTAGCGACAGAATTAGAGACGGATGGAGTCTGGCGCCAGTAGCGCCACAGATGCTGGAAGTTGGCGCCAATAGCGCCACAGATGTTGGAAATCGGCGTCGGTAGCGCCAAAGTGGCTCCAATGGTGCCAGATGCACTGGATTTTGGCACCATCAGTGCCAGAGTGGCGCGATTGGCGCGACATGTCGGTTAGGCCCAGTATATAAGGGTCAAGTTACGAAATTTTGGGCCATTTTTCCATCTTCTTCTTCCTCTGAGCGTCCAAACTCCATGGGAGAGTATCCAAGCTTCATAGACCTTTATTTCTTGGCCTAAACACTTTCCTTTGAT
Organism: Glycine tomentella; assembly: GCA_007407185.1. Lineage (NCBI taxonomy): Eukaryota > Viridiplantae > Streptophyta > Magnoliopsida > Fabales > Fabaceae > Glycine > Glycine tomentella. The sequence continues at coordinate 1,094 of PYAF01001957.1, forward strand.
CACCAAACTTGTGAGAAAACTTTTAGTGAGCTATAATCCTTCATTTTTCCTCTTAAAAACCCCTTAATTAGAGAGTTCCTTTCTCAAGGGAAAGTTAAAGAACTCGAGTTTGGCGAGAAATAGCGGCTTCTCACGGACACTCGAGCTAAGGGAAGAGGTCCAGAGGCCTTCCTCACCGTTTTTGAGGTAAGAAACTCGAGTTTCTCCAATTGATTTATGATTTGGGTGGGTGAATAGTGACCCACTTGTGATAGGGCTTGTTTTAGCCTTGGGTCCTTTAGAAAAACATGTTTAGAATGTTGTGAGGATGAAGGATTAGTTCTCAGACTCTAGTTTGGTGGACTTTGATTTTTGGCTCTATGGTTATGCATGTGTGACTATTGTGTTCAGTCACTTGTTGATGTAAGACATGCAAGAGCCTTGGTACATGGTTTGGGGGTGTCTAAGAGGCCATGTGAACGGTGTTTTGTATATGGACTGAACCGTTCAAGCTATAATTGAATTTAGAATAAGTGGACTGTTGAGAGCTTTGAGCTCATTATGTTGGGCTTGCTTTGAGTCTGTGGTGACTCTGATGCCTTGGTTGAGCTGAGATAGACCACGGAGGGTCTATGAGATGCCTAGTGAGAGCTGGGCTATGATGAACTTTAAGTTAGAAGACAAAAAGGCTAATATATGGGAAGAAAGAGTGTTTCCTTTCATATGAACGGTTGAAAACCGTTACTGATTGTGTATCTGCATGCCTGATGTAGGGCGTGAGACTCATACTACTGGTAGTAGTTACCACGAGGCTCGAAGAGCTAGCATTGAGCTGAGACCAGGTAAGCTCATCGTTCTTGGGGAATGTTTCCCTTGCTTTTGTTTCACCATTCCCAAGAAGGTGATGGTTTGGTATGCCATGCATTTGGATATTGTATGTTGTTGTTATATTGAAACATGTATGTGATGTTGAGAGAAATGCCGTTATAGCATGTTGGCAATTGATGTTAGCTAAACACTGGGATAGTGTTATGCTTTGTAGTGATTATGAGATGAATGTGATGATAATGTTGTGTGATGTGATTGTATGAGAATTCTCTGACCAGTAGAATAGGGAACTATGAACCCCTTGGGAATGTGCCCTTAATCGGATGATCTTCCTTGGGACAATCCATAGGTGTCCATGTAATTCCTGAGAGAATGTGCCCTTCATTGGATGATCTTTCTCAGGTATAGGCGGGAAAATCCCTGAGGGAATGTGCCTTTAATTAGATGATCTTCCTCAAGCATGGATAGGGAGAGTCCCGAGTGAATGTGCCTTTCAGTAGATGATCTCCTTAGGTACTCAATTGGAAGTCCTGAGAGAACGTGCCCTTTTATGGATGGTCTCTCTCAGGCAAAGTGTGATTGTACATATGTTGTTATCCTGTATTGTGATATGCATGTGGTGTGTTACAGGTGAGCTGTGAAGGCTGAATGTATGAGTGACGTTTATTGGATATTGATTATGTGGTGTATATGCTTGGAAGTGAACCAGGGGGAGGGAAACCTCCAAGGACCCTGAGTTTACTGAGATCATTATCTCACCCCTGTTGGGGCTTTTGTTCCAGGTGATGGTTCAGGAGTAGTAGATAGATCCCAAGGCAAGAGGCCTGAGTCGGGATAGCTGATGATAGAACCCTAGGCATAGATGATTGAGCATGTTGGCTCACATTTTTTATTATGCCTGTACTTGTACAGTTTTGGAGAAAGTGTATGATGTATATGACAGAAATTCACCATATATATATAATGTATATTGTTTTTAAATTAAGCTTCCATTATTGTGTTATAATTATTTTTGCTGCTATATTCTGATATAATAACAATGTTAATACACCGGGTGCACATGGGGTGTTACAAGATTCAGCCATGTACACTAGAAGGTGAGTTATATCGTAAGGGCTCGCACACCCCGATGTTGCTATGTCTGGGATATGACCAAACGGGATACGTGCTGATCGTGGTACATGAAGGTATCAACAGCCAGCACATGGGAGCAAAAGCCTCGGCAACAAAAGCCCTTCGGGCGGGATACTTGTGATAACCCTAAGCTCCAGCGCGTTCGGCACTAGTTTGGGCGCGTATGGTGCGAGTCGGGAGGTGCTTGGCATAGGATTCTGCAGAAAACCTTCTGCAGAATTGTGGCGCGGATGACGCCACAGTTTTGGAGTCCGGCGCCATGGTCTCTGGTGGTTGGCGCTCAGGGCACCAGGCTGGCGCTGGTGGCGCCAGAACCACTCTGAGTTTTTTAGTTGGCGCGATTGGTGCCATGTGTGGCGCGGTTGGCGCCAGATGTTCTGGAGGTTGGCGCTTCTGGCGTCGGAGTGGCGCTGGTGGCGCTGGACCTCATATGGTTTTCTAGTTAGCGCGGTTAGCGCCATTTGTGGTGCGGTTAGCGCCGGAAGTTCTGGAGGTTGGCACTCCTGGCGCGGGAGTTGGCGCCGGTGGCACGGGGACCTCTGGAGGTTGGCGCTCTTGGCGCGGGAGGTGGCGCTCTTGGCGCCAGAGGTTCTGGAGGCCGGCGCTCTTGGCACGGGGTTGGCGCGGATGGCGCCGTGGTTCAGTGCAGCTGGCGCGATCAGCGTGGCAGCTCTGACAGGACCACTATATATAGTGGGTTTCGCGATTTTTTGAGCCCCAAACACTCTTCTCTTCTTCCTCCAGCCCCTTTCCTCCATTGTTGGACCTCCAAGCTTCATTTCTTCACCATAACTCACCAAAATCCATCCCTTAAGCTTGTTTTATGATGGAAATCACTTCTAGAGCTTGAATCCATCCTCATTTCACCTTGAGAACCCCCAAATCAAAGGATCCCTTTCTCAAGGGAAATTCGAAGAACTCGAGCTCGACGAAGAACGGCGACGAATCGTGAGTACCCAAGCTAGGGGAAGTCGTCCGTGGACCTTCTTTGCCATCTTTGAGGTAAGAAACTCAAGAATCACCTCTTGATTTGTGAGTTGTGGTTTTGGGTGAATAGTGACCCACTTTTGATAGAGCTAGTTTTAGCTTTGGGTCATGTTGAAACATGTGCTTAGAATGTTGAGAGGATGTAGGATTAGCTCTTAAATGTGAATTTGGTGAACCTTGGTTTCATGGCTCTTTGTGAAGCATGTGTTGTTGTTGGGCTGAGTTGCTTGGCCATTTGTGAACATGCTAGAGCCTTGGCTTATGGTTTTGATGGCCTTGAGAGGCTATTGGAATAATGGCTTGTGAGTGATAAGCCTTGATGAACCATATGATAGATGACCTTGTGGTTTTGGAAAGGATTGTGATGACTTTCGTTTTGAACGGTTGTGAACCGTATATGCTTGTATGCACTGTGTGGTTTGTTGATACATGCTTGTATGTGCCTTGTATAGGGCGTGACACCACGGCTGTCAGTGGCGTGGGCCACAGAGCAAGGGAAGAACTGCAGAGCTCGGCTTTGCCAGGTAAGTTCTTGGACCCTTGGGGATGTTTCCCACTTGATTGTGCTCTACCATACTCCGAGGGAGTAGTGGTTCATTCATGATACATGCATTGTGTGGTTGTTGCATACTCATGATAATATATGCTTGTATCTGTGCTTGAGATTGTATTAAGCCTGTTATTAGATCTTCTGGCCAGTAAGAGGGATATGGACCTCCCTAGGAGTAGAGCGCACCTCCTAGTTTGGTTTGCTCATGGTTGACTCGGTCGCAGGATGCGGATGATTCCCTAAGACCAAAAGCTAGGTGTGTCCCGTCGCGGTTGATTGCCTAGTCTCGGAGGTACCATATACGTGCGTCCATGCGAAGGGTTAGCACCTAATGGGATGGCACGGGTGTGAATTCCGGATTCACACTGAGGTCGGCGTTTGACTCGGTCCGCCGTACATAGAGCTTGGATAGCTTGTTTATATTGTTATGAGTGGCTGGGATGGCCCAGATGGTTGTGATACCCTGATGACTTGTGTCATGGTGAGTGAGCCAGGGTGGAGAAGATGCCTCCAAGGACCCTGAGCTTACTGAGATGTTTATCTCACCCCGTGTGGGGCTTGTGTTTTACAGGTGATGCTTCTGGTAGAGAGGAGCGGTCTCAGGGCGGGAGGCCCCAATAGAGATGGTACCTGCTTGGCCTTGGGCAGCAGTGGATAGCTTGGAGCTCGGCTCGGCTTTTGTTTATGTTACACCCCTGTAGAGGGAAGACATGTGTTGCACATGTAGTTTGTTTTGTATACGTTGATGTATATATATGTATGCCCTCGTGTGAGGAAGGGTCCTCGGGATCAGAAAGCGCTCGGACGCTTATTCTTTTGTATTAGACACCTCGGGTGTCAGATGATGTTGTACATAACCAGTTTGTTATGTTATGTTCCTCCTGTGTATATCTTTGAGATATTTGTGTTTATGCCTATGGTTTGGTTGTATGATCTGGTTAAGCAGGGGCTTGTTGATGCTTGATGTGGGTTGTGATTCCATACATAATGTAATCAAGAAATATGGTTTAGGTTTTATGCTTCCGCGATAAACTTGTTTTAATTAAAGTGTTTTAAGCGCTAATCTGATTTAATCATAATGATAATACGCCGGGTATACACGGGGTGTTACAATACTATTGGCCGACCATGAAGAAAGATGCTCAGGACCATGTGAATAGGTGCGAGAGCTGCCAAAAGCATGCGAAAATCATATGGTCCTCTCCTTCCGAGCTAACAACTATCACATCTCTGTGCCTTTCTACAAGTGGGGAATGGACCTTCTAGGACCATTTAAAGCAATCGAAGGGCAGGTGAGATGGTTAATTGTCATCGTTGACTATTTTACGAAGTGGATTGAAGCCGAATTGTTGGTCACCATCACCTCGGCCCGTGTCCAAAAGTTTTTCGAGAGAAGCATAATATCCAGATTCAGGATCCCGGCTGAAGTTATCATGGATAATGGAACTCAGTTCACCGATAAGCGTTTCAGGGAAATGATGTCCGGCTTTCACATCAAACACCACTTTTCATCAGTAGAGCATCCACAATCAAATAGGCAGGCCGAAGCTGCCAATAAGGTCATCTTGGATGGGTTGAAGAAGCGAATGGAGGAGGCCAGGACCAATTAGGTAGAGCAGTTGTATTATGTCCTTTGGGCACATAGAACCACGATCCAGACATCCACTTAGGAAACTCCATTCAGAATGATTTACGAATGTGAGGCTATGATACCAGTAGAAGTCGGACAACCCTCCTGGAGAAGAAGACCGACACTCCGGGAAGGTGAAGACGTCAACAACGAAGCATTGGCTAGCTGGACTTAATAGAAGAGACCCGGGCTAAAGCGCATCTCCGGGATCTGGCTGCAAAACAGCTCATGGCTAAGAAATTTAATAAGAAGGTCAGACCAAGAAGCTTCAAGGACGGTGACCTAGTCCTACGCAGGGCCGACATCGGAAACAAGAATGCCTGGGATGGGAAACTTGCCGCTAATTGGGAAGGACTGTTCCGAGTCACGCAGAACCTCGACCAAGGGGCATATGTCTTGGAAACTTTTGATAAAAAAAAGCAATCAAGCGCACCTGGAACACAGACAAACTAAAACAATACTACAGTTAGAAGTATGAAGTCACTGCCGGGGCTACCGGTTCTTATTTTTAGAAAGTTAGTTTTCTGTTCAAGTTCTAATATTGTCTACAATCCATGTGTTTCCTGTTTATCGAGAGTATGTGTTTCCAATACAAATCTCTTTCATCCCGGATCATGGATATGATTATATCCAATATTTATCAATAAAATTCTTTCAAGAAAATTTAAAGTGTTGTGCACAAATATAGATCGTCCTAAATGATGCTAATGTGTAGCCGACCTTGATCAGGTTGACATAGTCAGATGTTTATGATGATTATGTTACATAGTGTGTTGTTTAGGTACGACGAACCGAGAACTATATACCGATGTTTAATTCAGACAATATTATACTTGGCCATTTGAGCCAAATGAATATACTATGAGCATACGAAATATAGTTCTAAATGGAACACAATATTATAATAGTTGATTGTATGACTAAAAGAAACATATCGTACGGGTGTGCAAATTAGGCCGGGAAAAACTAGCCATTCAAATAAAATCAATTACATATAAAATCGGCATCCCAGCCCTTCAAGTTTTGCTCATTGAGCCGCCAACTCCAAGAGTCGAGATCTCATCGCCATCAACCTCTGAAACGTCCTCAGCCTGGACCACGGAACCCTCCTGCTTGCAATAAGGGGAAACCACTCCATCTCGTACATAAGACTGGAAATGTGCCCTCTCCATGTTTAGAGTGACTTCGGTGTTCAGGCATCAGACTTGGTCCAGGGCATTGTTGAAAGACTCCTCAACCACGGATGCCATCATCTCTTGAAGCTCGGCTGCCTCCCGCTCCTCGCTCAAGAGCTTGGACCCGACTTCCTTAATCTCCACTTGTGCCCCCTCGTACATAGTTTTTACCTCGTTCAGGTTTTCAGTCATGAGGGCAGCCTTCGCCAAAGCTTGTTGAAGTTCAGCTTGGGTGACGCGGAGATCGTGCTTGGACCTCTCCCGAGTAACCCGCAGCTCCTCGACGGCTATGGCCAGATCTTCCTTGACCTTCTGGGACTCGGTCAAGGATGCAGCAAGCTCCCCCTTGATCTTCTGGGACTCGGCCAAGGACCCAACAAGCTCTTCCTTCATCTTGATGTACCTTGTCTTCAGAGTAACTAGACTCTGAGCGAGAGAAGCAGTCCTGAAGGCGTAAAGCTGCATCTGACCGAGCTCATTCATAAATTCCTCAGAGAAGGGGGTGGAGTCGGACAAGTGCTTAGGGGTCCGGAGGAAAGGGAAAAGGTCCTCAGTACCCTTTTCCCAGAAATACCTGGGCGTCAGCGTCGGAGCCTCGGGGACCAGGGTTGAGGGACCCACATCGGCCGGAGTATCAACAGCAGGCGCACTGGGAGGAGAAGAGGCGCCGGGAACCGGGGCAGCAGTCAAGGGGGCTTGTGTGGGGTCAGCCGAGGTAGCCTCAGCAGGTGCCTCCTGGACGGGATCTGAAACCTTCCTCCTCTTAATTTTGGAGAGGAAGTAGAGGGGATGTCCAGCGCCTGCTGCCGGGTTGGAGGATGTTGGGTTGGAGGAGCCGGAAGTTTTGCGAGACCGAGGTCTCAAGTCACTGGTTTGATTTTCCATCACCGAAGTTGCAACAAAGCAAAAATAGTTAGTTGTCATCATGAGAAGTAACAACCAAAATATACCACATATGGAGCCTTGGACTGACGTTGGTGTGTAAGAGACGCAGCACCTGATATAACCTGAGCTTCTCGGAAGGCATCGATCCGGGTCATCGAATAGGCATCCGCGTCCAAAAGGCTCGTCTCTTCACATTGATAAAAAGAAGAGGGAAACTCGTGGTGGGCGCGGGTCCAGTAGAGTGGGAATCTCCACTTCACTTCGAGGGACTCCAGCCCAAGGAGGAAGAATGGTTGTTTGTCGGGATCGGCAGACACTTTGAAATAATTATTCTTAAAGTTTTTAAAAGATTCAGCGAAAATTGGAAAAAGCTTGCAGCTGGGACGACTTCTCAAAGAAGTCCATCCCTTCTTACTGAGGGTTCTCTGCCGGTTCGGCCGGTATGGACACTAAAATAATATAAGGAAACAGGAACCGTACAGGGGACTTCTAAATTTACACATAAATCCTCAAAAGATTTCATAAAAGCTCAACTATTAGGATGAAGTTGTGAGGGGGCCAGGGTCAGATGCTTTAAGAGTTGCATCTCAAAGTCAGATAAAGGAAAGCAGACACCCAAGCGGGTAACCACGTCCTTACAGAAAAAGAAGAAGTTTGGTTCGCCCTGCCCGACACACGAACAGATGGGTACGTGAGTGCCGGGGTGGCAAATCGAGAATCCTTCCCGATTCCCGATGGGGAGCATTGCAATGCTCCCCAGACTCATGACCGAGGAGGTGTTAAGGACCTCATAGGTTACCCAAGGAAATTTAGAAATTAAGAGAGGAGAAGGGCTGTTAGTCTGAGATCCTGTCGATTGAGACTCTTCAACTATCTCCACCGATGGGGTGTCCATAATGACCTACGACAAAATAAAAGGTAACGATCAGTAAAAAGTACCTGGAGAAGCGACAACAAAGTTTGACGAAGCATTAACCGACACTGGGTCAGCGGTGCACAAGGTGGGCACCACGGTCCCAAGTTCCCTTTTAAGAGCCGATGTAGACAACCCCGTCCTTACAGGTGTGGGCTGGGGGATGGCAACCGGGTTATGCCGACACGCGTCCAAAAGTTTCGTCAGCTTGTTTGTCGAATTTCGTGCTAGACAAAAACAGGAATCTATCCAAACACCTTTGACACGGCTCAAACCAGGTCCCAGGGGGTGGCTCTACAAGACTTGGCCCTAAGGGCTAAGGAAACTTTGCCACGGGTGGAACCAAAGGGAGGCCTGAAGGGATCGCAGAAGGACCCTTAGATCCAGAATCAGAACTTTGCAACAACTTTTGAGGATGAAGAAGTTTTCGTTAGAGGCTTCTTGGAGGATTTGGAGCCTCCAGAAGGGATACGCAATAGCCTTTTGGACTTCTCCTTTTCTAGAAGAGGGAGACCAAAAAACCAAAATGCAGAACTAGGGGGAACAGTTCTACGAATATGCGCTTCCTCCTCAGGAGTGAATCCCATCTCAAGGAACTAAGAAAGGATTCGATGTGCAAGATGAATGGAAGAGGAAGGTAAAAACAGACAAAGAAAAAACAAGAATGGAGAAGAGAAGATGAAACCCAGAAATAAAGAAACCCATAAGTAGTTTAAAGAAAGGAAAGCATGAAGAAACTAAAATAGATTGCAATCAAAGCAATTACAATGAGAAACAGAAGTATGGAAATCACAAAACACAAATACAAAAGAAATATAAGGTACCTGGAGTAGAAAAAGCCTGGGGGAAGTTTGAGTACTAAAGGTGAAGAATGAGAGCGAATGCCAAAAGCAAAAGGAAGCAGGGGAGAAGAAATGCACAAGAGGGGGTATCAATAACGAATGGGAAGAAAGAGAAGAGAAGGACCTATAAAACTGAAAAGATAGGTAACTGTCGAAATACAGAGCGCCTGGAGCAGGTAACTGACGCATATGACCTGTCATAGAAGGGTAAAAATGTCCAACTCACCAAAAAGTGGGGGCAAGCTGGGAACAATTCAAAATGCTCATGATTAAAGTGTGCAAAGAAAGGACAAAGCATTAAATGATCGAGGGACGTGTCGTTTCCTATGCCCGAGTGGCGACGAGAACGTTTCATTTCCCCAGGATAGAAGTCAAAAACAGGTCGATTGTATCAAGAAAAGTACGCAAGAGCCCGACAATAGCTATACCTCGGCTGCGACACAAACCCGAGGTTGGGAGTGTGTCTTGAAATAAAGTGATGACATCCCGGTCATTCAAACTCCTAAATCTGGGACACGAACCTCGGTAACGATCCAACGAGTAATGCCATCCCGGTTATCTAGAACACTCGATAACTGGGCTGGGGGGCAACTGTTACGGATATTTGGAATGGGCCTAGTTAGAGGAGGCCCAACAAGACTCAGTTAAACTCCTCCACTAAGCAGTTCTAGTGCAAATAACGTGGCCATAACCATATTAAACCGTGAGTGCCAATCAACCAGATTTTCGGTATGAATCGTGGGAAAATCTTTCTCAACTGTCTTCCATGTTAGTGGTTATAAATATGAGTATCCTCAAGAGAACAAGGTACATAATTTCTGTCTCTTTCTCTTTCATTCACACAGTGTACACACCCCACGTCATTGTGGTGTTATTCCTTCAAAGGCACTGTGATCATCTTCTTTGAGGCATTTAATCACTATAAATATTCTCAGAAGGAGGGAGGAAGAATTTAATCCAATAGCAAACCACTAATACACTTAATAGACATTTCTGTTTATTACGAACATAACAGTTTGATATCTTTAGTTTAGAAAAAAAATAATTTAATTTATTTTGAAGAATTTGTTATTTATTTTAAATATTATTTAGATTTAAAAATATTATAAATCTATTTAGATAAAAATAAGAAATTAATTTTATCTTTTTAGGAGATTAAGAGTTTGATTTTGAAATTAAGATAATGTTAGTATTTAAATTTAGTGTTACACTTTTTCTCTATATATAAAGTTCATGAATAAAATAAAATATTCTAAATGTTTCTTTACAAATATATTTCACCACGAAAAAGAAAAAACCCATCAAAACTTGGGGCATAAGCCTACGAGAATATTACCTCTTTTTTCTCTCTCTAACTCTCACATCTTGCAGTGAATGACTTGCGGATCAATTATGCCAATGCCCAAACCAAGGAAGTGAGATATTAGTAGTATTAAAATAAGGAGCATAAAGTCTAGTGAGAGAGGGGAAAAAAAACTAAGGTGGAGTTTATGAGCTTGTGTCTTTATGGTAATGTCCTTGTTTTCCTCTCAGCAGTTAAACGTTACTGAGAATAGAAGCCAGCAGAATAATAAAAGCCAGCCAAACCGGCACATAGAGAGAAGAGAGAGACTCACTCTTACACACAAAACACAAACACACAAATTTCCTTTCTTTTCAAAAAGAGAAGCCATACGTAAAGGAGAGAGAGAGAGAGAGAGAGAGAGAAAAGAGAAAGAAGAGAAGATGAAACATAGTGCTTCCTCCTCTGATATTCTCTGCTTCTCCATTCCCTGAACCAAAATTTTCAATTTTTAATTTTTCAATTTTTAATACATATAAACTTCTGGGGTTGTTGTAAAAGTTGAAGGCTTTTGGGGGTATCTGATCCATTGGGATCATCATCATCATCATCATTCATCAGCACATGGCCAAGCCAGGGGTGTTGGAGTCTGATCCAGGGGTGATGGTGAAGAAGGCCATAGAGTTGAAGAGGGAGCTTCAGAGGTTGGTGAAGTCCATTGTGGATGATGAGGATTGCAGCATTGAGACCATTGATCAGGCCAAAGAGACTCTCTGTGTTCTCAAGGAGTTGAAGCTCATAAAGAGGTCTTCACTGTCTCTGAAGCTTCAAAACAAGAGTGTCACTTCTTCTTGCCCTGATGAATTCAAGTGCCCTCATTCCAAGGATTTGATGAGAGATCCTGTCATTTTGGCTTCTGGTCAGGTTAGTATCACAATTTCAACTGTATAACAAGAATTCTGAATGTTTCAACAATTTTATTTTTCTTTCTATTAATCCTCTTATTTTAGCAGAAAAACAAAGTATTGGAAGGTTTTAATTTTTTAAGACATTAAATGTATTTGGTTTTTTTTTTTTTTTCATTTAATACTAGTACCTTTTTGATAAAATATTAGAAGGATTGGTACAAAAAATAATCGTAGAGTAATAGTGATAATCATAACAATTTTGCTGTATTTGTGGTTTCTGAGAAAATGTTGGAAACAGAAGGAAAGTCAAAATACAATAAAACTGGGGTGTTGTTATTATTGTTATTAATTTTAATAAATATCTGGGTACCTAGAAAAATGAGTTGATGAATTTTCCTGGTGTGGCATAAAGGGGTAGAAAGTTCTTAACAATTTTTTTTTTTAAATTTTAATTTTCATTTATTTTGGAATTAAGTTTAACTAAAGTGAATATATAGATTCTGGTTTTGGCCTTTTGTCCATTTCTCTTTTGCTGGAATTTCTGTACTTTATTCCATGTTAAGTGACTAAAAAGGTATGGGAAAGATAGAAAAGGAATTTATTCAGTTCTTTCCTAGTCCAGTGCAGAACCTTTGAGATATATTTTTTTTAATTTATTTAATGAAGTTAATAATATAGTTCATATTATCTATTTTAATAAATGTGAAGATAAATGGTTTCAGCATTTGGAATTGTAGTTTTATCATTGTCTTTCTGTTTCTTTTTGTTTATTTTTTCTTCTCAATCAAAACAGTTTTTAACCTGTTTAACTGTTTTGCTTTTACATTTTGCTGTTCAATGTGAGTGGGACTAGCTGGATTTTACTTTGGAATTATTTTGCATTTGCTGTCAATGGAAGTGCAATGCCAATTGCTTCTTGTTTGATTTTCGAAATTTCTGTGATCTTCCCTCTATTAATGTTGTTAGCTTTACTGCATTCATGTTTCAAATGTAAGTTTCAAGAAACAAAAAAAAGGGAAAAGAAAAAGGAAAAGGGCAATTTGATGATATGCCTATGATAGCCATTGTGGATGGAAAGAGAAAGAGTGGGGATGTGAAAAAAGAATAATATTCTCTGTCCATAAATGTGATTCTTGTGACTGAGTAGCGGTGGTGATATTGTATCTTTGTGTAGAACTTTTGACTGGTTTTCTCAAAAGGGAATAATTAAATTCTAGTGTTCTTGGCCTTTTTCTTTTTCTAAATTACTACAGTGATGTCTTCCACCAACCCAACTACCTTTATATTTTTTTTCTGTCCTAAGCCTTTTTCTGTGCAATGATTCTGATTGGTTTTGAGTGAATCAGTGATGGCTTGGAACAAATTTGAGGTTGTGCAGATATCTTCCCTGTCTAATTATGAACAGTGATTCATTTTGTTTCCCTCTTTTGGTTGTTAATAATGTAGCATCTTTTGGTGTCAATTATGCAGACATATGATAGACCTTTCATTCAAAAATGGCTAAATGCTGGAAATAGGACTTGCCCTCGGACACATCAAGTCCTTTCACACACTGTGCTTACACCAAATCATCTAATAAGGGAAATGATAGAACAATGGTCTAAAAACCAAGGGATTGAATTGTCAAATACTGTTCAATATATTGATGAGGAAGGTTTAAACGAAGCTGACCACGAGCATTTTCTTTGTTTGCTTAAGAAAATGTCATCAACACTTTCTGATCAGAAGACGGCTGCAAAAGAACTGCGCTTGTTGACAAAGAAGCATCCTTGTTTCCGGGTACTTTTTTGTGATTCAGCAGACGCCATTCCCCAATTGCTTAAGCCAATTTGTGGGAGTGATTCCTTTGGTAGATCTCTATTCATGATAACAACAAAAAGCTAGTGGCTGAAACTCCTATGGTAATTCCTCTCCTTATGAGAGCATTGAGATCTGGAACAATTGAAACGAGAAGCAACGCTGCAGCTGCACTTTTCACTTTGTCAGCGCTTGACTCAAACAAGGAACTCATAGGGAAATCTGGAGCCTTGAAGCCATTAATTGACCTCTTAGAAGAAGGGCATCCCTTAGCCATGAAGGATGTTGCTTCAGCAATTTTTAACATATGTGTAATGCATGAGAACAAGGCAAGAGCCGTGAAGGACGGCGCAGTGAGGGTGATTTTGGCAAAGATAAATAAGCAGATTCATGTTGCTGAGTTACTAGCTATCCTTGCACTGCTTTCAAGTCACCAGAGGGCTGTTCATGACATGGGAGATCTTGGAGCTGTTCCTAGCTTGCTAAGGATCATCAGAGAGAGCTCTTGCGAACGCAACAAGGAGAATTGTGTAGCGATCCTTCAAACCATTTGTCTGTATGATAGATCAAAGTTGAAGGAAATAAGGGAAGAGGAGAACAGCCACAAAACAATCTCTGAGCTAGCAAAGAATGGAACATCAAGGGCTAAGAGGAAAGCTAGTGGAATTCTTGAGAGATTGAATAGGGTTGTTCACATCACACACACTGCTTAATGTCTCTTGAGCCCTCTCTCTAGGTACATTACATCGTATATTCTGCATCTGTCTCCAGAACGTTAAGTTGTTTAAAGTTAAAATCAGTCAGAAATTCTGTCTCTTCACCAATTTTTGTACATTTTTTTTTCTTAACAAAGTCATTCTCATGTTCATCAGTTAGTGAGTAGTGACTGAATAAAGTCATGTGCTCTGCCTCCTAATTGTTCAAAATCTTCTTCTACAGGACTCTCCAAGGATGTTTGGGCTTAAAACTTTTGGTTATGTTTATAATATATTATCTCTATTTTTACTTTATTTATTGTTATGAAGAAGATCATTAAGATAGAAAACAAACTAGTTTAGTGAAAGCCTTTATGGTTTCTTACTTTCATGGTATCACTGCAATGCACCTGTTTAATTAACCATGACAATGCCAACTTGTAATATATGCTTAATCAATCACATTCCTTGCTAATAATGATGATAGGGGAAAAAAAGAATCACTGTCAATAACTAGTTTCATACTTCCAATTCTGGAAATTTGGTTGGATAGAATAATTTGTATACCTATTTTATTTTATTTGTCAATGTATCACAATTCTGTTGTTAATTCATTTATTTATTAGCCAGTTCTCTCCTCCTGAGGGATTGAGCTTATCTATACCGGCCGATTGTGTATTTGTATTTCAGTTTCTTTAGTTAGGCTTTTCTTTCATTTGAATAATTCCTTCAACTCATTTTAAAACGGAAAATGGGAAAAGGAAAGAGCTTTTAAAATTCCAATTCCAAATAAATTGTTAAATGATTGTAGTCGAACAATTTTCTTTTCCTCAAAGAGATTAAATTTTATGTTACTTACATTAACGATTAACATGCATTAAACATAGACTATATTGACCTTGTCTCTTAAAGCACGTGGATCCGCAAGTCTTATGTATGGAAAAATATCTATTAGGAAAAATAAATATTTTAAATGGATCTTGATATCTTAATATTTTGAGAGATTAATCTTAGGATATCATGAATTAAAAAATGGATTTATTTTTTAAATAGTAAAAAAAATTTAGACCACGGATATTTTTCACTGACGACAGTATTTAGTTATATTAATTTCGAAGTTGATTCACATGCATTCGGTTATTAAAAATAGTAAAAATCTTTAAATGCTATATATTTATACGAATTGATGGGATATGTCTGAGAATATTGGTCTTAAATCAAATTGCAAATATCATAAGACAACTTCTTGTGACGACCACGAAATAAATCATGGCTCCTACATAGGTAGTTGGCTGAAATTAGAAAGGCATCTCTTATTCCTCTTTCCATTGGTAATGGATGTAAAAAAAGAACGGGAAGAAAGACACATACGCAGCAAGCAACATAGAAAAAGATAAAAATGTGAAAATGAATGGAAACAATATCACTTTACAACTCACAGGGAACCAAATTCACTTAGAAAAAAAAGATTGAAAGAAACAAAATGATTGGAGAAAATATCACTACACGACTCACAAGGAATCTCTCTCTCTCTCGTTTCCTTTTGGTCTTAGTTCATGTACAGAACAGGATATAATATAGAACTCATCCAATCAATGGGTACAGGAATAATTGACATCCCTCACTTAAGTTCAAGTCAGATTTATGAGTGGATGTAAATTGTACTATAAACTTGTTGCAGTCTTCATCTTTATTTATTTGTTTTAAAGGTGGAATTCACCATTGAAATAGATTTGGAAGAAGCTCACGAGGAGGGGAGAAACAAGAAAAATGGAAAAAGAGAGAGAATATAATGTGGAGTTTAAAATTCAAAGGTAGAAGAAAAGTTTAATAAAAAATAAATTAGAGTGAGAATAAGGTGAAATAAACATGATGAAGATTGTTGAGCCGGATATAATGGATAAAGTTTTTTTTTATATTTTTTATAATTGATGGTGAACTGTGATATAATGGTAAACACTACTACCACAATCACTTTTAACGTCGTCTCTTTTAAGTCGGTTGTAAGAAAACTGACTTGGTAAGTAGAATAGTGGCAATTTTGTAAATAAATGAATTCGTAAAAATAAATTTAAAGTCGGTTATTTAAATAACCGACTTTAAATCCCCCTACACCGTTTTTTCTTTTTTATTTTTTTTTCGGAAAAATAGATTTA
>PYAF01001957.1:29644-40392 GCA_007407185.1 Glycine tomentella
TTACCATAGGATTCCACAATCAATCATGCATATCTCAAGCTAAACAAATCATAGCTATGCATCATAATCACCCATCTCTGGGTCAAGATCAGATGACCAGCATCCCAGATCAAATCACAGCCATTACCCTCTCATAGGGCATAAGCATCACACACCAGTCAACCAGGCCAATAACCAATCAACCACATAGGCATAAAAGCACCACAGAACCATCACCCCTTTAGGAGTGTGGTGGAACACAATAAAGGAATTACAAGCAAGAACCAAGAGCTTACCTGCTCTGGACAAGTCACCGGCTCTCCCGGTCTCGTGGTCAACACCACCTGATCTATCAGGCTCACGTCCTACATAAAACAAGCATATAACACATCAATTACGGTTCTAAACCGTTCAAACAAAAGGAACTACCATCCTTTCTCTAAACATATACTAATCACTGTATAAGTGATCATCTGACCCTCAACAGGATCCCTCTCAGCCTTCACAAGGCTACAGAGCCTCCACACAAGCTCTGATCAACTATGGCCAAGCATATCTCTGCTTACAATGGCCTAAATCCAACCTCTCTTAATCATCAGCTTCAACCGATCAAACTCATCTATATAGTCTCATGAGCAACTTTGTCAACTGCTCTAAGGTCCAGACTAGTCAACTAGTCAACCTTTTATCTCTGCTTAGACTGACTCAGAGCCAAAATCAAACTTCATCAGTAATGATGATTCAAGGCTCTAAACTCCCTCAGAACAGTCCTCTGAGCATAAGACTCTACAGAGTCCGAGCCTAATAATGGCTCTAACACTTCCAAAAACACCCCTCACGATAACCCCAAAACCACAAAATCCAATACACAGAACCAACGGTTAGAGCTCGAGTTTCTTACCTCTGTGATGCTCAGAAGCACTAGGGAATCACTTTCCGTAGGATAGATTGCTCAATCAAGGCCTCCCTCGCCTTCAAACTCCGAGCTCTCAGGGGTTCTCTCAGAGAAATCAATCTCACCGTTTATCAACTTTTCTCAAGCATCAATCGGGGTATCTCACTTATCTCGAGGTGCTGATCATTTTCTCAGTTGGGTCAGAGGTGTTTAGATGAGAAATGGGTAAGATATGGAGCTCTCAAAGCGCGTCAATGGGGGTTCTCTCTTTCTCTCTCTTCTCTTCTCTTTTCCCCTTTCTCTTTCAGCCCTAGAGGCATTTATAAAAGCATACCGTCGATCTCACACATCTCGCGTCGTTTCTCCACGCGACTCGCGCCATTCATTCGGGCCTTCCACGCGACTCGCGTGGATTCCACGTTACTCGCGTGGAGCCCCAGAGGAAAACATGATTCCTGGCCACTTCCCACGCGACTCGCGTGGATCTGCACGTGACCCGCGTGGCATGGCAGAGCCATCTGCCCTATTTTGCACATATGGCGCGGGTCGCGTCGCACCCCAAGTGGGTCGCGCCATATGCCAGAACAGCCATTCCCATGTCTTTTCACCCCTTTCCTCTAATACTCTCAAGCATGCTTATTTTCCTTAATCCTGAGCTTAATCTAGGCTTAATTACGTGCTTAAAATACAAGGTATTACAATATGCATGACATGCCAACAAGGGGAGAAAGACCATGATATTTGATCCCGGAGATTGGTTTTGGGTATATCTAAGGAAGGATAGGTTTCCTTTCCAAAGGAAATTTGAACTCCAAGTTAGGGGTGATAGTCCTTTCACGATCCTTGAGAGGATTAATGACAATGCCTACAGGATTGACTTGCCAAGTGAGTATGGGGTGAGTTCTAGTTTTAATGTCACGGATCTTTCTTCTTATGATATAGGTGTTTTGAATGTAAATCTGAAGACAAATTCTTTTCAAGAAGGAGGGGATGATAGAGGACTATCCAAAGAGCATGAAGTTCTAGAAACACTCCATGAATTGAAGGGTCCAATAACAAGGTCAAAAACCAAGCTTCTACAAAAATAGATGACCAAGAGAATCATGGCTGAACAATTTAACAAGGGCAAGGATGGAGGAAGACACAATGAGCTAAATTGGAGCACCTTGAAGATTGTAAGAGAGCTCGCCTAGTGCGAATGTCGTGCTTAGCACAATTCCTTTCGTAACTTTCCTAATTTTCGTAATTTTTGTAATGTCGTAATTTAGTAATTTCTTATTTGTGCAATGGGCCTCAATGTGGACTAAAATAGGCTCGAACTATGCATTTTTGGATTTTATTAGAGGCTTAACTCTATAATTACTCAGATGTTGCTATTTTTGGATAACTTTTGATTAATGAAATTAAGCATTTGCTTGAATTGAGAGCTTAGTCTCTTCTTGGTTCTTGGTTGAACCCAAACCGATTCTTATCAAGGAAGCTTTCCTTTGTGGTGAATCATCCCCAACTTATTGGTCCAATACGGATCGTGGTGTTATTCATTACCATATTCTTAATCTTCTCTATCTTTAGTGTTAAGTTCTTAATAACTATCCCTGAGTCTTGAAATTTGCATCCGGAAACGATCCTATCCAAGTGTTCATGCCTTGGCCATCATCAAATATGGCCATCATTAGTAAGATGTATATGATAGGTAAAAAGGCCCCTTACCATATCAATATCAAATAGATTGTAAGAGTTAAGACATTGAGAAAATGCCATAGCTCTAGAGGATATAAAGGACGAGCCCATGGTTTCAGAAGAAAGGGGAACTTCAATAAAGTCTCCTAAGATGTTGAAAGTAGTTCCAAAAGGAATAGGGGAGTAGGGAAAACGATAAAAGCAACACCAAGAATAATTTCTTTTTTGAACTTGAAAAGTGATCGTTTGCGGGTTAGAATCCAACAACGAATAGGATATATCTCCCCTCTTAGTTAGGATCCAAATGCCACCCGAATGTCTCCTAGCTTCTTGAATAAAAAGAGGCGTAAAACCTTTAGTAGGCCACTTATGATCAACATTAGCAAAAGCCATATGAGTTTCATAGACAAGAAACAAAGCAAGATGATAACTTAATAATATCCTTGAGGTGACTCCAACTATTATCACTAGAGGCCCCTCTAATATTCCAAGAGATGATAGAAAATTGGATAGATTCATTGAAAACATGAGAAGAAAAGGAAACAAATTGTAATATCACTAAATTTAATTAAGGTAATTTGGGTGATATTTGCGTAATTAAACGGATTTATGAAAGGGCAATTTGGTCTTTGTTGGAGGTACGGGTGTGGTTAGTAATTGCTGGACGCACCCCTTGTTTCTTGTTAAAAGGCAGCAGATACGTTTTGTGCCTATTTTCTTCTTCTCTTTTTTTTTCTTTTCTGGTTTCTCCTCTTCTCCCAAGCTCTCTTCTTGTCGTTTCCACTTGTTTAGTGGTTGAAATCACAAAACAAGCAAGCAAGAAAGCCCTTTTCCTTGTTCTTGGTTGTGTTTGAGCCTTGGGTGTTGGTGATTTGAAGAAAAGAGTGGGTTTTGAATCTGCCCATTTTCGTTCGGCGCCGCTAAACCGTGATTGGAAGTCGTAGAGTGCTGGTCTACCCTCCATTTTGGTGTATTGAACTCTAAGGTTTGAAATCTCCTCCTATTTCTCCTTGATTCATGAGGTTAGGGTTAGGATTTGGAGTGAGATTGATGTATGCTGAGTTTTAAGAGGGTGAGACAGTTTTTAAGCATGATTTGGAGTGGGTAGAAGTTGATTCTGAGCTGATATGAAGTTCCATGCATAAATCATGCATGCATGTTTATGACAGCCAAGAACACCTATTTGGGCAGTTCTGGTGTTTTGCCATTAACAGGAGCTATCGGTGTCCAAATGGTTTAAAACTGGTGCCATTTGAAAGCTAAGAGAGTTAGATTTGCTCTGGAATTTTCGTGCTATTTTTGGAGACTCCTAGAAATTGTGGTGCAGAGTTATAACAGGCTGTTATACTCTGTTTTTAGCAGATTTTTCTGCTGCAGAGGGCCATTTTGCAGAAATCATAACTCTGTCTAGGATGCTCCAAATCGAGTGATTTCAGTGGCTATAGAAAGATGGGTATATTAACTTCATGCCTGTAAAATATCAGCTCATTTGGACAAGTGACCTGGTGTGAGTTGTCCTCGAAAGATGGCTGGTTGAGTGGTTTGTTGCTGTCAGCACTATTTTTAGTGCGTGACAGTTCTGGATTTTGGTTTGCTTCAGAGGCTGTGGTTCATGGTTTTTGATGAAACTAGTTTTGTTTAAAATATAAGAGATATATCTTGATGCCTCTAAATTCTCGTGATTTTAGGAGCTTCCCACAAGGATTTATGATTTTTCCAAGTGGGTGTAAAATTTGCAGAATTTTATGCAGCAGTTTATGCTTTTCGTATATTTTGCTAGAAATATATGCTTTCTACGGATTGAATGGTCTGTGATATGCGTTTGTATGCCTTGTTAGGACTTGACACCACGGGTGTCATTGACACAGGCCATCGCTCTAGGAGTGGAGCTGCAGAGCACGGCTTTGCCAGGTAAGCTCATCGTTTTGGGGATTAGCCCTTTCTCTTGTTTACTACCCAAGTGGGTGATTGATGCATGCCATGCTTGTTTTGCATTTGTTTATGGGCATGTTGTGGATTGAACGGTACTTGGAGTGATACTCAGTCCGTTCCGGAGATGTATGATGAACCCGAGGGTAGACACTGGGATAGTGTGAGGGTAATGAGACACCTGATGTGGCAGGTGTGGATGGCCAAGGGCCTTTGATGGATGAATATTGTGAGGTGTTCAGTGAACCAGATGAGATGCAGACCGTGAGGTGGTCTGTGATGGAATCTATAGGATACTGGCATAGTATCGGGCTAGTCGAGGTTCCCTAGCCAGAGGTAGAGTTTGAGGACTCCCTGGAATAGCTGAGATTCCTTGGGTGGTGCCACTGCTCTCCACTAAAGTCTTAAGGGTGGATTGCCCAGTATGGATGTTCCTCCTTAGGCAATGATGATTAAGTCCTGGAGGGTTTTCCCAGGCCAGTGTATGTGACTAGGTCCTGGAGGGTTTTCCCAGGCCAGTGCTGTGAAAGTCCTGAGGGGTTGGGTGCCTCCCATGTGAGATGATCCCTCTCGGGCCAGTGTTTGGAAGTCCTAAGAGATTGAGTGCCTCCGGTGTGAGATGATCTCTCTTAGGCATGTGTTTGATAGTCCTGTGGGACGGTGCTCCCGTTGTGGATGACTCCCCAGGCAGAGGAAGTCCTGGTGGACGGTGCTCCCGTTGTGGATGACTCCCCAGGCAGTTGAAATGGAAGTCCTGATGGATGGTGCTCCCTGTGTGGATTGACTCCTCAGGCATGTGTTGTGAAAGTCCTGGACGGCTATTCCCAGGCAAGTGTTTATGAAAGTCCTGGAGGGCTATTCCCAGGCCAGTATTTCTGAAAGTCCTGGAGGGCTATTTCCAGGCCAATGTTTGTGAAGTCCTGAGTAGGTGACTCAGGCAATGCTGGTTCAGTGATGAGGCGGTGCCTCTCTGATATGAGAAGTGTCCTATGGTGGACACTATGATATGGTACCTCTGTGAGATGAATTTCAGATGGCTGTGAGAGCCAAGATGAGGTGGAATACCTCTGATGCTGAAAGCATCCAGATAGTACCCAGAGAGCTGGGGAAGGTGTGATAGCCAGGAGGATGTCCTAGGCTTTATATATGTGTGTTTATTTGTGATGCTTGGGGTGAACCAGGGTAAGGGAGGATCTCCCAGAACCCTGAGCTTACTGAGACGCCCGTCTCACCCTGTGTGGGGTTTGTGGTTTTCAGGTACTTCTAGAGGAGAGAAGTTACCATAGGGCAGGAGGCCCTAGCTGTGGGTGCTGGAGTGGTCATGGGCTGCAGATGAAGATTAGAAGAGTTTTATATTGATCTCTGTCTTGTATTTTCTGTATAAGTATAGGGTGTGAGTGTACACCCGTTGTCTGTACATATTTATGTTGTATAACCACAGATGTGGTAGAACTATGAGTTATATGTATATGTACAGGCTATGTATATGTATGAGTTATGTTTCCTCCTGATTATCTCTGTTTAGACTTTTATGTTCTCTGCCTATGTTGTTTTATGTTTGAGTTAACTTTATCCTCAGGGGTTTGTTTATGATGCTTTGTGTTATGATGTGGTTTTATATTCCATGCATAATGTAATCAAGAAATTCGATTCTATCGCTTCCGCACCGCGTTTAGTTAACGCTGATAGCGCGCTTATGATATTATTAATGATAACACGTTCGGGGTGTTACACAAATGCCTTAGAAGACCCTTAAAAAGTCAAGCCTTTAGTTGAGTTGTTCTTCATTAGCAGCTGGTTATATGTCCCTAGCAACAACTTCCATGTCATCTGCACTTTGTGTTTTGTGAACCTCCTCCACAAATTGAATGCTAAGTTACTACAACATGCTTCATTAATTATCCAAGACGAAGCATATATAGTTAATATATGGACATTTGAATCACTAAATATAATTCTTAAAGATAGAGGAAAATTGAAATTTATTAGAAATTTTTTTGGTGGAAATGTTGTTGCTCTTAGTAGCAATTTAAGATAAACTTTCTTAGTTATTCCAAATAATACTTTGACTCACCCTTTTAGGACAAAAGGGATTCTTACCTTTTCGAGGGGCCAAAATGTCTAGGAGTCTCACACTAAACCTTAGAGTTCCATGCTTAGCCTGGAGGTTCACAACAACAATTTTCATTTTCTTTGTAATTTGGGAGGTTGGACTTCTAAAAGCCTCCCAAACCCACCAAAACATGTAATTACTTTTATACAATCATTAAATCATATCATAGGATCAAACATTACCCACAAACAACCCTAATTCATCAATCATAACCCCTAAATTACATCTCATTTAACTCCCAACATCATAATCATAAACAACACATTCATGACATGAAGGAGAAGGAATTTTATCAACCTAGACCCACCTTAAGGGACAACTAAATCATAATATTCAAATTATGATCATTAAGCCTAAAAAATATGATCTCTTTTTCTATTGAAGAATACATAATTTATCGTATAAATTCATTAAGGGGCAATCAAAGCATACCATTCGAATTAAGGTCACTAAGCCTCAAATATACCATTTTTTTAATGTTGAATCCTGAATTCACCTTAGAGCCATAATATGGGACAACCGAAACATACTATTCGAGTTATGATCATTAAGCCTTAAAATACCATCTGTTTTTTTTTATCATAAATACATAATTCATCTTAGAAAAAAATTAAGGGTAAACCAAAACATACCATTTGAATTAGGATCAATAAGCCTCAAATATACAATTTTCTTAATTGATAAAACCTAAATTCACCTTCGAGCCACATTAAGGGACAATTAAAACATACTATTCTAATTATAGTTGTTAAGTCTAAAAAGTACCATGTTTTTTTGTGTGTTGATAAATACATAATTTATCTTAGAACCAAATTAAGGGTCAACTGAATCATACCATTCAAATTATGATAATTAAGCCTAAAAATACCTGACAGAGTGCTTTTAGTTGAGTATTTTTCTATCCTTCTTAGCTTATTTGACCTTTCTTGGACCTTTATTTTCCTATTCTAATTCAGTTTTTGGCCTAGGCAAGTAAGTGGGCTTAATTGCTAATTGTTGCGTATTTTCGGATTTTTGGCTCACTTGACGTATCTGACTTGTGCAGGACCTATAGGGTGCTACCGATCTCCGAATGGAGCATTCTAGGAGTCCCTGGAAAGACAACAAAAATACCTACAAGTTTGCTAGAAATAGCCTGAGGCCAATTCTGTCATTTAGAGGATCATTTTAAGCTTCAAAGTTAGCACCTCTGCATTTGTAATTTTGGGCTGCGAATTTGATTTTTATGGTTGTAAATAGTAAATAATTAGATTGTTGGGTTTGTTTATGGCCCATTCCATTTTCATAACTTAGTCACTATATGTATTAGTGACTTAGTGAAACTTAGAGAGCACTTTTACATTCAATAAAAATAGTTTTTACTTTTCTTTCTTTTAGTTTTTAGGATCAAACTCTTGTTCTTTATTTTCTCTCATTTGTTCTTCATTGTTCTTCATCTTCTTCATTTTCATCTTGCTATCCTTTTATTTTACTGCACTCATTTCATGGGGCTTTCCATGGTGATGATCATGTGAGGCTAAATCATCAATCAATCCAAGGATCCATCTCAAGCAAGAGAAGAATTGGAGTTCTGGTTTGGTATTTCAAATTCTATTTGAATGTTCACCTTCTTCAATTTCTATTATGTTTTCATGATTATGACTGCATTTAGGATTGAAAGCGAGTTAGGATTATGGATTCATGTCCTAATTTCGAATGATAATCAAAAGATTAATTGAATGATATTTCAGTTAGGGTTGTGGTTTCAATTAATTTAGGAGTAGAGTCGATTGAACTGCTTCTATTGAGATTGAATGAATGTTCATGATAGAATCACTTTATGAGAATGATGATGATTCGAATAGCTTGGGTTGGTGAATTGGATTGATGCTTTCTCATCTGTTTTACTTTAGTCCTTGATAATCTTGTTAATTTCTGCATTGTTCTTTAATTTTAGTTTGTGTTCTTACATGTTTTACTTTATGCATACCAACTGTTCGATAAAAATCCCCCCTTATTATTACCAATGATTTGAAGCTAGAACCATATTGATCGTGTCTCTGAGTCGACCTAGGTTAGCTCTGTGCTACAGAATTAGCTTAGTAAAATTGTTTTGGTGCATGTCGACAACATGTTTATCAATACCATCTCTTTTTCTGATGATAAATGCATAATTTATCTTAGAACCTTATTAATGGTCACCCAAAGCATACCTTTCGATTAGGGTCATTAAGCCTTAAATATACAATACTTTTGAATGATGACAACATGAATTCACCTTTGAGCCACATTATGGTATAACCGAAGCATACTATTCGAATTAAAGTCATTAAACTTTAAAAAATACCATCCCATTTTCTGATGATGAATACATAATTCATCTTAGAACCACATTAAAGGTTTACCTATGCATAATCAAATAGTAGTCATTAAGCCACATATTTCATTTTTTTCAATGATGTAACCTGAATTCACCTTAGAGTCACATTAAGGGACAACTAAAGTATACTATTCAAGTTATGGTCATTAAGCCTAAAAAATACCACATCTCTTCTTATGTTGATGAATACATAATTCTTGTTAGAACCACATTAAGGGTCAACCAAAGCATACCATTCGAATTAGGATGAGTAAGCCTCAAATATACATTTTTTTTTTCCAATGTTGAAACCTAAATTCACCTTAGAGCCACATCAAGGGACAACTGAACCAAAACTTTCGGATTGTGGTCATTAAGCCTTAAAAATATCATATCCATTTTTGTTGATGAATACATAATTCATCTTAGATCCAAATTAAGGGTCAACTGAAGCATACCATTCGAATTAAGATCATTAAGCTTAAAAACTACCATCTCTTTTTCTGATGAGAAATACATAATTCATCTTAGAACCACATTAAGGGTCAACCGAAGCATACCATTTGAATAAGGGTCATTAAGTTTGTAATATACCATTTTTTTAATGATGAATCTTGAATTCACCTTAGACCCACATTAAGGACAACTGAATCATACTATTCAAATTATTGTCGTTAAGCCTACAAAATATGATCTTTTTTTTCTATCAGAGAATACATAATTTATCTTAGAAATTCATTACGGGACATGCGAAACATAATATTGGAATTATGGTCATTAAGCTTAAAAAATATCATCTCTTTTTTTGATAATGAATACATAATTCATCTAAGAACCAAATTTTGGGTCAACTGAAGCATATCATTCAAATAAAGGTCATTAAGTTCTAATATAACATTTTTTTTTAATGATGAATCCTGAACTCACCTTAGACCCACATTAAGGGACAACTGAATCATACTATTCGAATTATGATTGTTAAGCCTAAAAATATGATTTCTTTTTGTATTGAAGAATACATAATTTATATTAGAAATTCAGTTAGGAACAAATGAAGCATATCATCCATATTAGGGTCATTAAGCCTTAAATATACCATTTGTTTTCAACATTGAATCTTGAATTCACCTTAGAGCCATAATATGGGACAACCGAAACATATTATTCAAATTATGGTTATTATGCCTTAAAAATACCATCTATTTTTCTAATAATAAATACATAATTCATCTTAGAACCAAATTAAGGGTCAACCAAAGATACCATTTGAATTAGGGTCATTAATCCTCAAATATACCATTTTTTTCAATGATGAAATCTAAATTGACCTTAGAGCCACATTAAGGGAGAACTAAAGCATACTATTCGAATTATAGTCGTTAAGGATCAAAAGTACCATGTCTTTTTCTATTGATAAATACATAATTCATCTTAAAAGCAAATTTAAGGGTCAACTGAAGCATACCATTCGAATTAGGATCATTAAGCCTAAAAAATAACATTTCTTTTTCTGATAATAAATACATAAATCATCTTAGAACCAAATTAAGGGTGTGTAAGGACCCTCATTCTTGGCACCTAACCCCGCGCTGTCGCGCGGGGATTCACATCAGAAAACCCTGTTGAGGGTGCGGCGCGGATGGCGCCAGGGTTGGCGCTGATCGCGCCAGACCTACTGGTTTGTGACGTTGGAAGCGTCAGGATGGCGCTGGGAGCGCCAGGTTCTCTGGAAGCTGACGCTAGGGGCGCCAGAGGTTTTCCAGCCGGCGCTGGTCGCGCCAGAGACCGCGCAGTTAGCACGGGAAGTGGCCTGG
>PYAF01001957.1:47301-58527 GCA_007407185.1 Glycine tomentella
ATTTTGACCCCAAGGGTATTTTGAAATTCCCATTTTATAGAAATGTGTTATCACTATTTATTCTGTCCACATTTCTAATTCCTTCCTACAATTTCCTTTAAACATGTATTTTACTGATTAATTCGAAATACTAACTACAAAATTAATTCGAAATACTGATTACGAAATTAATATACAGATAATTAGTTGGGGTGTTACACGGTGTATTAACATTATTATTATCAGATTAGCGCTTAATAACTTTAATTAAAACCTTTTGCGGAAGCATAGTCGAAAAACCGTATTTCTTGATTACATTATGTATGGAACTCATAAAACTTAACCATAACAGCAACACAAGCCCTTGCTGATCCAAAATCTCATAAACATAACCATAGGCAGATGAACACAAATATCTCAATAGATATAAACAGGAGGAACATCATTACATAACATAAACTGGTTATGTACATATACATCATCTGACACTCGAAGTGTCTATACAAAAGAATAGGCATACGTCGCCTTGATCTCAAAGATCCTTCCTCACACGAGGGTATACAGAGTATGTACAAAACAAAAGAATACATGTGTGCACACACACACACATCTTCCCTCTACAGGGGTACAAAACAAGCATCAAGCCAAAATGAGCCATTCGGCTCTTATCCTGCAGCCCACATCCATGCAAGAAATGTCTCTACTGGGGCCTCCTGCTCTGAGACCACTCCTCTCTGCCAGAAGAGTCACCTGAAAGAACATAAACCCCACACGGGGTGAGATATACATCTCAGTAAGCTCAGGGTCCTTGGAGGCATCTCCTCCACCCTGGCTTACTTTCATGACACACGTCATCAAGGCATCACAAACATACTGGCCTCCCGGCCCTCATAATGTAACACCCCGTAGGCCTCCGACGTGTTATCATTAATAATATCATATTACGCTTAAAACATAGTTTATAGAATCAACGGAAGCACAGAATCGCTTTTCTTGATTCATTATGTATGGAATAAAACATGTATCAAAAAACATACATACAAGACTCATATTTCACACTCCTGCTGATCCAGTTTCTCATAACATAAATCATAAAGATAGATAACTAAAAGACTTAGGCAGATTATCAAATATACAACATCTATACTCAGGAGAAAAGTCTCATATAAATATCATAAATAGTTCTGTACAACATATACATCACAGCTCACACCACATCGTGTGATACAAAAGAATATCAGCCTTCACAGAGGGTATACAGAACTATACAAGCATCAGGTGTACACACACACCATCCCTTCTCAAGGGTACAACATATAATCAAAATAATCAAAAGGAGCCTACAAGCTCTCCCTGCTGCTCCTCAGTCAAGCAGCCCATGTCTCTACTAGGGCCTCCTGCCCTGAGACTGCTCTCTTCGACCGGAAGAGTCACCTGAAATCATAAACCCCCACACAGGGTGAGATAACACATCTCCGTAAGCTCAGGGTCCATGGAGGCATCTCCTCCACCCTGGCCCACTACCATAACACATACATCAGGCAATCACAAGCAAATGGCCCACTGGCCTGGCCCTTTGGCCCTCATAACAATATAAGCATAGCATACAAACATGGCAGAGCTGCCTCAACGCTTGGCGGAGCTACCTCAACGCTTATATCAGTGGGAGTCCGGAACTCACACCTGTGTCATCCCCTTGGGTGCTAACCCTTCGCATGGATGCACAATATATGGTACCTCTGAGAATAGAAGGAGCTACCTCAACTTCTAATCCCCTGGCATGTGGGAACTAATCCCCTGGGAGCTACCTCAACCAAGAGCCAGCCATGCTAGAAGGAAACCATCATCTCCTAGGGAGGTCCATATCTATCTATTGGCCAACAGATCTATCACAATCATATCACCTCACAAATCAAGCACATATGCATACATATATCATTATGAGGATGCAACTACTAATGCATGCATCATGAAATGACCACCACTCCCCCGAAGTGTGGTGTGGCACACAAGATGGGAATTCATCCCCAGGGACACTGAACTTACCTGGCAAAGTATCACTCTGCAGTTCTTTCCCTGGTCTGTGGCTCCCGCCACCAACAGTCTCAAAATCAAGCCCTAATCAAGGCATATGCAGTCTCATATCAACACCAAACTATCAAACATTCAATCACAGATCATAACATATCAGAATTTCCCTATCCTAGGGTTCAATCAGAACAAGCCATCACTAGGCTTTTCTCAAACCACACAAGGTCCACCATGGCTGCATACAAAGCATCTGAGTAATCACAGACTCAATGCAGCTCACCTAGCAGAGCATAATCTCACAGTAGTCTCATGATTCAAAATCACTGGAACAGCCTATAACTTAACCAAGGCACCATTCCACTAGCCTCTCAGGCTCAACACAAGCATAATCAAGGCTTTGGCATGGTTCCAAAACCACTAGTGACTTATCACATAAGTCACACATACAAGCCTCAGAGCCAATACTCAAAGTTATCTAAATCAAAAACTGAAAGCTAATCCTTTATCACTAAACCATTCTAAACAAATTTTTCTACAGGACCCTGGGCTAAGTTTAGCCCCAGCTCATATGGGTCACTATTCACAGAGAACCCCAAGGATCAAAATTAAACGGAGAAACTTCAGTATCTTACCTCAGTGACGACCAGAAAGACTTTAGGACAGCTTCCTCTAGCTCTATTGTCCTTTATACGCCATGGGTCTTCACCAATCTCAAGTTCTCTGAGTGTTTCCTCTAAGAAATCACTCCTCACTCAAAGGGGTTTTTCAAGAGCAGAAATTGAAGGATTCAAGCTTTCAAAAGGTTCTCTCAAGATTAAAGGTCATAGGGAGGTGTTTTAGCCAAGCTAAAAGGTCCTAGAAAGCTTGGAACAAGCTCTAATGGAGGTTGGAGGCTGAGGGAGGAAGAAGACAGCCTTTTCCTCTCAATTTTCGCATTTTTGGCCTTATATAGTGGCCCTGCCCGAGCTCTGGCGCGATCCGCGCCACCTCCAGCGCTATCCGCGCCACAATGGCGGTGGGTCCGGCGCTCCCAGCGCCACTCCCGCGCCTCCAGCGCCAGCTTCCAGAGACTCTGGCGCCCTCAGTGCCACACCTGGCGCCATCAGCGCCGGCTGGGAAATCTAACGCCCCTGGCGCCAACTCTGGCGCCCCTGGCGTGGACCTCCAGAGAACCTGGCGCTTCCAGCGCCGTTCTGGCGCCCCTGGCGCCACATTCCAGAGATCATGGCGCCATCAGCGTGAATCTGGCGCTCCAGGCGCCACTTTCCAGTGGGTCTGGCGCCATCAGCGCCAACCCTGGCGCCATCAGCGCCACACCCTTAAAAGGGTTTTCTGCTGTGAATCCGCGCGCTGATCGCACGGGGTCTGGCGCCAACCGCGCCATGCCTTAGGGTTATCACACATAACAATACAAGCAAGTCATCTTGCTCTATGTACGGTAGATCATCATCAACACCAACCTCAGTGTGAGATCGGAACTCACACCCGTGCCATCCCATCTGGAGCTACCCCTTACGCATGGACGCACGTATATGGTACCTTCGAGAATAGGCTTCAACCGCGACGGGACACACCTATCTCTTGGTTTTAAGGGATCATCATCACCCTGGGATCATCATCACCCACGAGCAAACCAAACTAGGAGGTGCGCTCTTCTCCTAGGGAGGTCCATACTTATCCTATTGGCCAAAAGATCTATCAATAGGCATCACACACTTACAATCATAGATACAGGCATACATATCATTATGAGGATGCAACAACCATCAATGAATGCATCATGAATGAAACCATCACTCCCTCAGAGTGTGGTGGAGCACAACAAGTGGGAAACATCCCCAAGGGACCAAGAACTTACTGGCAAAGCTGAGCTCTGCAGTTCTTCCCCCTGCTCCGTGGCCTACGCCACTGACACCCTCGGTGTCACGCCTTAACAAGGCATACAAGCACATATCGACATCAATACAGCCATATCAGGCACAAACATATAACACGGTTCTCAACCGTCTCAATGAAAGGAACCTCAGTCCTTTCCAAAACCACTAAGTCCTCTAACTTAAGGTTCATCAAGGCTCATCACACACAAGCCATCTCATAGACCCTCAGCGGTCTATCTCATGTCCACAAGGCACTTGAGTCATCACAAGACTCGGTGCAAGCCAACATTAAGAGTTCCAAGCTCTACATAGGCCAAACTCAAGAATCCTTATAATGGCTTGAATGGTTCTCTTCACACACAAGGCACCGTTCCAAAAGCCTTTTGAGCACATCCAAACCATATACCAAGGCTCTTGCATGTCACAACATAGCCAAGCAACTCAACATACCAATTATACATGCATTACATAGAGCCAAGAATCAAAGTCCACCAAATTAACATTTGAGAGTTAATCCTTCATCCTCACAACATTCTAAGCACATGTTTCTAAAGGACCCAAGGCTAATACTAACTCTATCACAAATGGGTCATTATTCACCCAAAACCCCAACTCACAAATCAAGCGGAGAATCTCGAATTTCTTACCTCAAAGATGGCAAGGAAGACCTTTGGACCACTTCCCCTAGCTCGGGTGTCCGTGAATCCCCACCGTTCCTCGCCAAACTTGAGTTCTATGAACTTCCCTTGAGAAAGGGATTCTGTGATTTGGGGGTTTTCCAAGGAAGATTGATGAAGGATTCAAGCTCACAACTTGTTTCTAGCAAGTTTGGTGTATCAAGGAAGTGATTTAGGTCACTAAACAAAGGCTTGTGGAGCTTAGAAGCTCAACAATGGAGGTAAGGTCGCTGGAGGAAGAAGAAAGGGAAGTTTGGGCCAAGATTTCGTAAAATGACCCTTTTATAGTGGGTCTGCCCGAGCTGCCGCGCTGATCGCGCCAGCTGCCAAAACCCATGGCGCAAACCGCGCCACCCCCGCGCCAACCGCGCCAACCTCCAGGACCAATGGCGCCACCCACGCCACTATGGCGCCACTCGTGCCAACCTCCAGGGGAAAATAGGTCCTCTAGGTGGTCTAGCGCCACTCGCGCCAAGCTGGCGCCATCCTCCAGTGTGTGTGGCGCCACTCGTGCCATACTGGCGCTACTCGCACCGCCAACCAGTGGGCATGGGGCTGATCGGGCCACACCGGCGCTACCAGCGCCACACCTCTGCACTGGTTTTTCTGCAAAAGGACCCTGACGCTATCCGCGTGAAACCCACGCCATCCATGCCAGGCCTGAGGGTCATTATAGCATCCCATTAGTTAAAAACTTAGTTTTACTTAAAAACAAGCACACACAAGAGCAAACACATACCAATCATAAATACATCGCATCCCATTAGTTAAAAACTTAGTTTTTCTTGAAAACCAGCACACAGCAGGGACAGGCAGTTATCTTCATAGTTGGACTCCCTGACCCCCAACTATGGTATCAAAACTATAACTAAATAATAAACTCCCCTTACCTATCGATATCCCTCTGTTAGCTCCTTGAAACGTCGTTTTGGAATCTCTCAAGTTCACGTGCTTTGGCCCAATTGCAGAGCTCTATATACCAAATCGAAGACAATTTAATATAGATTTCCAAGGTAAGATCAATATTAAAATTTGGGGTCAAATACCCGCTCAAATTCAAAAACGGGCTAAAAGGGTGTTTTAGGAGTCCACATCAAAAGACATCATTTTGAAATTCCAATCACACCAATGTGACCAGGATTCAGCAAGGATCATAAAAATGACATCAATTTCAAAAAAAGGAGACTTTTACAACATCTCATTTTCAAAGGGTTTTCAAAGGAAGTATAGAAACAGCCCATAACGTTACCCGAATCACAAGAGACATCAAGAGAGACTTAAACTAGCTAGAAGAAGACAAAAGAAACTAAGATTACCTCAAGGAAACCAAGAAAGGAGGATTGAGAGCTCCGTTATCTATCGAAACTTTGAGAAGAGTTTCGAAGATTCCGCTCCGATTAAAGGGTTCTTCTCTGTGCCGAGGTCTCGTGGCAAGCAACGGCGGCCCGTGGTTGTCTTCGGTGGCTGTGGGTGGTGGAGGAGGATGGTGGGGGAGCTTGGGGCTGTTTGGAGGAGGAAGAACCTCAATTTTTGTGACTTGGAAGCTTTAAAATGTATTCTGCACCGCCTCCACTCGCCTAGGCGACCAAAAATTGCCTGTAAAACTCGCTTGGGCGAGCTGCCCAAATTCTAGAATTTTCTGCCTCAGTGAAAAATTAATTTCTCAGGTGCCAGACATTATTTGAATAATCCTAACGGTCAAAGGTTAGATATATGGGTTAGGAAGATAGCTTTAAAATTTGAAAGAGATCTAACGGTTAATAAATCTATGAAGATGATTTTACTAAAATATGTTTTCGGGTCAAATTTAGAACCACTAAATTACCACAAACAAACTCCGTATAACTTGACATCTACACCAAGCAATAGCACAATGATAATTTACACAACAATCATTCAACTAATACAAACTTATCAAACAATCAAATAACACAACAATCACATCAAGCATCTATTTTCAATTTATCAAAATTTCAGGGTGTTACAAAGTACACCAACTCAGTGCAAACACAAAAGAAGTGTTGTCTGTTGTAATAGATTACCAGATTCCTGTAATAGATTACTCAGGCATTTTGTAAAAAGTTTATGATACCTAATCGATTACCAGATACCTGTAATCAATTACCAGCAATTCAGTTTCACACAGAAACAAGACTTGCCTATTTTAATTGATTACAAGATATCTGTAATCGATTACATGAGCCTGAAAATTGTAAATAACTCTATTTTAATCGATTACAAGTGCGAATTAATCGATTACTTCAGCTTTGAAACTGCACTGCTCATGTTGAGCAGTCAAGGGTCGCTTTAGGGAAGCTTGCACTTCAAGTTTCATTTGGGCTTCATTTCAATTTGCATTTTCCTTACATTTAGTGACATTTGGGTTGTAATTTCGTGGCTTTTATAAGGTGCCAAAACTGATTGTAACTAACTTTGGTTCATTAATACAATTCTAGAAATTGTTGTGAGAATTTCTCTCTTGTTCTGGTGTAAGAACTTCTTGAGTCTTATCTTCTCAATGCTATTGTCGTGATTCTTCCTAGGCTTATTGGAAAGCTTTTCCATGGTGCCATCCATCTTCATCCCTAATCTTCCTTCCATCTTCCATTGCTGAATTAAAAAGCTTAAAAACAGCCCCACTTTCTTGTGAAAGTGCAAAAATTCATAGCTCTTGAAGTTTGCTTGAAGATTGGATTTCATTGCAAGGTAGATTTGGGAAAACTAATGGCTATGGGTTCAGTTATACATCAAATCTACATCATAGCCATTCAATTATACCATATATTTTCTTATGGTCAATACATAATTTATCTTAGAAATTCATTAAGGGACAACGAAAGCATACCATTTGAATTAGGG
Organism: Glycine tomentella; assembly: GCA_007407185.1. Lineage (NCBI taxonomy): Eukaryota > Viridiplantae > Streptophyta > Magnoliopsida > Fabales > Fabaceae > Glycine > Glycine tomentella. Next base: position 54,725 of record PYAF01001957.1, read on the forward strand.
TCATTAAACCTCAAATATACCATTTTTTTCAATGATGAATCCTGAATTAACCTTAAAGGCACATTATGGGACAACCAAAAGATACCATTCAAATTAGGACCATTAAGCCTAAAATATATTATTTTTTTTTCCAATGATGAAACCTAAATTGACCTTAGAACCACATTAAGGGTCAACCGAATCATACTATTTGAATTAGGGTCATTAAGCCTAAAAAATATCATCTATTTTTTATTTTTTTTGATGATCAATACATAATTCATCTTAGAACCACATTAAGGGTCAACCGAAACATACCATTCGAATTGAAAATACAATGAACACTTATGCAAATAAACCAAGAGGGGGGGGGGTGAATTGGTTTTACCTAAGAGTTTTAAAATTTCCTTTCAAAATTTATAACAGCGGAAGACTTCAAAAGGATCGTATCAATTTAAAACCAATTAGAAATCAATTTACTTCATCAATCAAATTACTCTTGTGCTGTAACCAAGTTTATATGATGAACAAATTCTATACTTCAAGAATTAATGAAATACAAGCTGAAATCTAATGCACACAAGATTTATACTGGTTCACCTCTCAACCCCGGAGGCTACATCAAGTTTTCTTCCAACCAAATCTTGGTTAGAGTTCCACTATAACAAATATCTGTTCTTTACAAGCTTACAAAATGATTTCTCTTACCCTCGCTAGGTAAAATTCAAAATCTACTCCCTATAGACTTTTCAAAAGATCAAGAACTAGAGATGCCCTCTCTATTCTTCCCTCTAGAAACCCTTTCTAGAAAAAGCTTTAAAGAATCCAAATGTTATATGGAAATACAACACAATTATACAACAAATATCAACTAAACTCAAGCTTTAGGTACAAGAAAGATATCACCATATAATCCTCAGCAATTACAATGATATGAATGATTCAATCAACCTGAGATTATATGCAAAAGATGACTACCACTCTTTCTTGATTACTTTCTTTAAGCACTAGCTTGAATAAGTCTTCAATCCTTGAGTATCAAGACTAAAACTCAAGTAAATCTCAATGACACTCAACACATTTGATTATCTCACTAATTTCAGCCTTGGGTACACTTGAGTATTGAACTCAAGGAAAGATGCTTAAAGCACAAACATAGATTGATTCAAGAAAGAAGGTTTTGAACTTTCAACATGCCTTGAAGCCTTGAAGATTAATTTGTGATTGAATGTAAAAGGAAGAAAGCATTTCTAGTGATCCAAGTGCATTGCATTCATGTCATTCATTAAGGGAATTAATTTGGGTATAAGAATTTACAAGGCTTTGATAAATTGTCTAAGGTTTTGAAATAAATCAAGAGTTTTTGAAAAAAATAATGTTTTCTACTAGATTAATCGATTATATTAAGAAAAGAATCAATTATCTTGTTCTTGGTGCTTTCTGGAAAACTTTTCAAGAACAATGCAATCGATTATGTATCGGAATAATCGATTATTTTACCTTAGTTCTCTTATAAACAACTTTAATGAACAGTTTAATCGATTACCAACATGATGTAATCGATTACATAGGCCAATCAAAATATATCACCTTCCTGTCATAATCGATTACCAGTAATAGTAATCGATTACATTATATGCTATACTTAACATGTTCTGTTGGTTTAATCGATTACCAATTGTAGTAATCGATTACATAGTTCAAAACAGTTTTATACAGGTTCCTGGTTTAATCAATTTCCAGAGTTTGTAATCGATTACACAATGTTGTTATATTTGTGCAACTGTCTGGTGTAATCGATTACATGTCAGAATAATCGATTATTTTATTCGTTGTTCATACCCAGAAATTTGTTGAACAGTTTAATCGATTACAGTCTTGAAATAATCGATTACATAAGCAAAATAATCGATTACTGACGGTTAGAAAGTTTGTTATAAATAGAACTTTTGCTTAGCTGTTTTACTAACTTGATCAATACGTATTTTGAGCATTCTAAGGCTTTCTAAACATTCTCTTTGTGGTTTTCTGGATTCATTGAGTTCTTGCTTTCACAAAAACACTTATGGGTTGTTAGGTGATTATTGAATCAAGAAGTTTATTTTCAAAGGATAAGAAAGTGATGTTCTGAAGATTGTTTTCATAATTCACCCTGATTGTTCACTCATATGCATATCATTCATTGGATCATCAGTTGATTTCTTTCCTTAAACTTTGAGGTTGTAATTCTTTTGAGAATTTTGTATTTGATTGACTTTTGTAATTGGGTTTCTTGCTTGTAATCTGGAGATAGAGGGATATATTGAGTAGTGTTCTCAGTGGGTTGTCTCTAAGAATCTAATAGTGTTTTAGATTTCTGAACTTTATATACGGTTGATAAAGAGAGACTTTATAATAACTTGTAAGAACTGAAAATTGCAATAGTGGAACTTCATTCTAGTGTTGAATGGAAGAAAACTGGATGTAGCTTCATAGTGTTTGAAGTGAACCAGTATAAATCTTTGTGTGTTGTTTATTTTCTTTATATTGGTTATATTTTGTTATTCTTGATTGTGTGTTTTTGTTATCAACAAAGTTCTTGAGCTTTTGCATACCTTGGGTTGAGCATTAGATTGAATAAAGGTTCTTGATTTCAAAAGTGATAAAGATCCAAAGGGAAAAACTCTGTTTTTGTTCATGAAAATTTTTTAAATTACCAAGTCTAACCAATTCACCCCCCTCTTAGTTAAGTGTGAAGTGCTCCCATATTTTACATTGAGAACTTTAGAATATGTATATCACAAAGTTTGCACGAGTATCTCTTTCTTTCTTACTTAGTATCACTCAGACTCAGCTTTTCTATTTATAAAAAAACTGTTTTAACTAATTGTAATCGATTAATTCGTCAATGTAATCGATTATTTTAACTATTGTAATCGATTATTTTAGCCATATAATTGATTAAATTGTTCTTCAGAAATATGAAAATCTATTACAAACAGAATAATCGATTAAATCACCATGTAATCGATTAAGCCAGACAAACTAAGTTTTACAATGCACACGCGTAATCGATTAAGTACCCATTTAATCGATTAACACAGACCATGCCTAAAACTTAACAATGCATATTTCATCGATTACTAACATCTGGTAATCGATTAAACTAGATGAACATGCTGTGTAAATTTGTTATAACTATGCGTTTAAAGCTTTGTTTTTGGCTTTTCTGAGGTTCCACGCTTGGGGCGTAGGGGTCCACGCCTGGGGCGTGGGAAACAGCTCAGAGAACCAATTTCTTCTGGAGTCCCACGCTTGGGGCGTGGGAACCCACGCTTGGGGCGTGGGAACCCACGCTTGGGGCGTGGGAACCCACGCTTGGGGCGTGAAGTCCATGCCTGGGACGTGGGAAGCAGCCCAGAAATGGAATTTGGTCTGCCAGCCCACGCTAGAAGCGTGGGAGCCCACGCTGGGGGCGTGGGAGCCCACGTTGGGGGCGTGGGAGTCGCGCAGGGGCCTATAAAAGGCCCAAACCTTCGAAAAATATGGCCATTTTCTTCCCTTCTTCTTCCTCCTTCGTCCAGACCTCCATTAGAGGAGTTTTCGAGCTTTCTAGGACCTTAGACACTAGCCTAAACACTTACCTGCGACCTTTAACTGTGATTGAACCGATTAGGAAGCTGAAATCCTTCATCCTTTTCCTTGAAAACCCCATTTTAAGTGAGAAGAGGAACCTCAGAGGAAAAGCTCAGAGAACTTGAGCTTGGCGCAGAACCACAGCGTGATTAGGACATAGAAGCTAGAGGAAGCTGTTCTGAGGCTGTTGGAGTCGCCACTGAGGTAAG
>PYAF01001957.1:65108-88285 GCA_007407185.1 Glycine tomentella
TTTACAAAGCTTATGGGTTGTTGAGTGATTCTATAGATCTTGGTAAGAATAATATGTTGATTGGTGCTTTATGAATCTATATGAATTTTAAGTGATTTTATGAGTTTGATGATGATAAATAAAGATGTGTACTATGTTGATGATATTGAACTATGGCTGTATGCTGAGCTTTGAGATGTGTTCCACTGGAGTGGGTGGAGTTATCTGATATGAGAATTTGAGAAATAAAATAAATGGAGAAAAGCAAAAAATAAAAAACAAGCCATTACATATTCCATTTGCATTTATCCCCTCGGAGTGGAGGGAGGTCTCACTGGAGTGGGTGGGACTGTTCCACTGGAGTGGGTGGAACTATTTTATGGTACCCTTTTTATCCCCTCGGAGTGGAGGGAGGTCTCACTGGAGTGGGTGGAACTGTTCCACTGGAGTGGGTGGAACTATTTTATGGTACCCTTTTTATCCCCTCGGAGTGGAGGGAGGTCTCACTGGAGTAGGTGAGACTGTTTCACTGGAGTGGGTGAAACTATGTTGATTTTGGTACCTTTTGATAGGACTCTGAGATCTCAGTCATGCATCATATAAAAAGATGAGCATGCATCTCATGCATCACATGATGGGTATGTGTATGATGTTCTGTATATTGTATCTGTTGAGATCTTTTAATTAAGGTTTTATCCATCTGTGTTATATATGGCTTATTCAAACTATGTTTATCATATACTTACCCCTATTTGTGTCTGTGGTTGACACCTGTGATGATCCCAACTCATTTGAGCGAGCAGGGGAACAGTGAAGCATAAGCTATGGATGATATTGAAGCAGATGTGATAAGGAAGATTGATGAATTATAATTTTGTATTTGGTGTATTTTGTTTCTTTGTAATTTGTATTAAAACTAGACAGTCTGTATATTTTTGGAAGTGTATTTGGACTGTATTATGGACTGTATCTATTTATCATAATTGAACCATAGCGGGGGAGAAGTGTCTACGTTACGAATGAACCAAGAACTTGCAAGCAAAGCGAAAAATTTTCTGTAAAATTTATAAATAACATGATTCTAATACAAAATGGACACGAGATTTCACCTAAAATCAATCAAGCACGAGAGAGTAAAGAGAGGCGTTACACCTTGCATTTCAACGAATTTTGTTAGACCTTGCAGTTCTAACATTTAAGGGAAATGAAATCCTTGTTCAATAAACCAACCAAGGTTCAACAACTTTGGAGGGTAGAGTAACTTGGTAGCATTGAACTGGAGGTAGTTCATTTTGTCAGCTTCATTGGAGAACCAATGATCAAGTCTGCTGACTACAGGGTTTGAGGATTGGGCTTGAGCTTTTCACTTTGAAGTTTTAGCTCTTTTGGAGGTAGACATGTTGAAAGAGTAATTGAGCACGAATTTGAGAAATAAGAAGAGAAGAAAAATTTTGTTCAGAACTTATAAAGCAAGATGGTTTAGAAGCTAGAATATTGAGATAGAGAATAGAAGATTGCAAGGCTTGAAGGTGTGAGTTTTCTGGTCTCAAAGGTCTCTATTTATAGGCAATTTTGATATAATGGGCAGTTGTAAATTTGAAAATATAGTTGTTGTGACCCTTAACCACTACCATTAAGGCTTAGATCCTACCAAATCATGGTTTATTGTAGTTGGGCAGTTTCAAAACTGTCAGATTTTTGCAATAACCACTTAAATAATCGATTATTTCGTTATGTAATTGATTATTTCATTCAAAATTTCAATTTTGAGAAATGAGGTAATCGATTAAAATACAGGATAATCAATTATTTCAGCATAGGTGGCTTATAGAAGAAGAAGTGTAATCGATTATAATTGGAGATAATCGATTAAAATAGGGTGAAACAGAGTTCTCAGACATACATGACTCAAATAATCGATTAATTCGATCAAGTAATCGATTATTCTAGACTAGTTCAAAATTTGGAAACATTCTGAGACTCATGTAATCGATTATTTCATCGATTTAATCGATTATTCTAGAGTGAACTTGATTTCCTAGAAACTTGAGTAGTGAATAATCGATTATTTCGACGGTTTAATCGATTACAACAACCTTGATTCATTTTATAGAAGCATCAGATGAGCAAATAATTGATTAAGGTTTTGTGGTAATCGATTATATCAACTTTTTAATAATAAAAAAAAAAAACAATCAGAGTTAGCAGCATCTAGCATGTATTCAATTTCCAATTGAGTTAATGTCTTTCATGTAATATTTAAGCCAGTCATTTATAGAGTAACTATCACAGGAATGTCAATCAACATATACTAGATTCATCTAATATACCAAGCATGTTTCTTAGAGTAAAGAATCTATCTCTATCCAAAGGTTTGGTAAAAATATCAGCCAATTGTTTGTTACTTTCAACAAACTCAATTTTGATGTTACCTTTTTGCACATGATCTCTGATAAAGTGATGTCTTATCTCTATGTGTTTTGTCCTAGAATGCATGATTGGATTCTTGGAGATATTGATAGCACTTGTATTATCACATAGAAGTGGAATATGTTGAAGTTCCACACCAAAATGTTGGAGTTGTTGCTTTAACCATAAGCTTTAAGCACAACAACTTCCAGCTAATACGTACTCAGCTTCAGTTGTTGACAAGGCTACACATGATTGCTTTTTGCAATGCCAAGAGATTAAAGAGCTCCCCAAAAGATGACAAGTACCACTTGTGCTCTTTCTATCCAATTTGCATCTTGCAAAATCAGAGTCAGAGAATCCTATTAAGCTGATTGTTGTACCTTTTGGATACCAAAGCCCCACTTTTGGTGTAGACTTTAGATACTTTAAGATCCTTTTTACTGTAGTTAGATGAGACTCTTTAGGATTGGCTTGATATCTAGCACACAAGCAAACACTTAACATAATGTCAGGTCTACTTGCTGTAAGATAAAGCAGTGATCCTATCATTCCTCTATATCTCGACTCATCAACTCTTTTCCCTTTTCCATCTGAATCTAGATAGGTAGAAGTTGTCATTGGTGTTATTGCAACTTTGCAATTTTCCATGTCAAACTTCTTTATCATTTCCATCCAATATTTTGATTGGCTAAGGAAAGTTCCATTCTTCATTTGCTTAACTTGTAGTCCTAGGAAGAATGTGAGCTCTCCCATCATAGACATTTCAAACTCTTTCTGCATGCTACCTGAGAATTCTTTACAGAAAGAATGATTAGTGGAACCAAAAATAATATCATCAACATAAATTTGTACCAAGAGTATGTCTTTGTCTATTATTTTGATGAACAAGGTTTTATCCACTTCTCCTCTTGTGAATGCTTGATCAAGCAAGAACTTGCTCAACCTCTCATACCAAGACATTGGAGCTTCTTTCAAACCATATAAAGCTTTTCTCAATATGTAAACATGATTAGGATATTGATGATCTACAAAACCAGGAGGCTGGTCAACATACATCTCTTCATCAATATAACCATTAAGAAATGAACTTTTCACATCCATTTGAAACAATTTAAAATTCAACATACATGCATATGCAAGAAGTAACCTTGTGGCCTCTAATCTAGCAACTGGAGCATAAGTTTCATCATAATCAATGCCTTCCTCTTGGTTGTAACCCTTTGCAACCAATCTAGCTCTGTTTCTTATTATGATGCCACTTTCATCCAGCTTGTTCCTAAAAACCCACTTAGTGCCAATAGGTTTGTGAGTGGAAGATCTAGGGACAAGTTCCCAAACATTATTCCTTTTAAATTGATTTAACTTATCATGCATAACAATTAACCAATGTTTGTCTAGTAAGGCTTGTTCAATATTATTTGGTTCAATTTGTGATACAAAAGCCATAGTACAACAAAGATTTCTTAGAGAAGATCTAGTAGATACTCCCTTAGATACTTCACCAATTATGTTGTCTAATGATAAGTCTCTTGTGATCCTCCAATCTTTGTGTTTAGGTGTGGTTGCTTCTTGATTGGACTCTAGTTGTGCTTCATCTTCTTCTTGTTTACTAACTTCAATAGGCTGCTGTTTTTCCTCTTTAGTTTTTGCATCATTATCACTTAAAAGTTCTTCTAAAGAAGGGTTAGACTCATCACATACAATATGTACTGATTCTTCGACACATAAGGTTCTCTTGTTAAAGATTCTATAGGCCTTATTTTGCAAGGAATATCCAAGAAAGATGGCTTCATCAGTTTTTAAATCAAACTTGTCAAGATTATCTTTACCATTGTTTAAAACAAAACATTTACAACCAAATGCTTTAAAGTGAGAAATGTTTGGTTTCCTTCCTTTATAGATTTCATAAGGGGTTTTCTTCAAAATAGGCCTTATGAGAATTCTATTCAAGGTGTAGCAAACAGTGCTCACTACATCAGCCCAAAAATGCTTAGGTAATTTTGTTTCATTTAGAAGAGTCCTTGCTCCTTGTTCAAGTGATCTGTTTTTCCTCTCCACAACACCATTTTGTTGAGGTGTTCTTGGAGCTGAAAATTGTGATTAATTCCAAAATCTTCACAAAACTTTTCAAAATGTTCATTTTGGAATTCACCACCATGGTCACTTCTAATTGAAACAATATTACAGCCCTTTTCATTTTGAATTAATTTGGCTAGTTTCTTAAAAGCTGTGAATGCTTGGCTAGTATCTAGAATAGTCATCTACAATAACAAGACCATAATAATTTCCTCTTATGCTCATAGTTCTTGATGGACCAAATAAGTCCATGTGAAGCAATTCAAGAGGTCTAGAAGAAGAAACCATGTTCTTACTTTGGAAAGAATTTTTAGTTTGATTTCCTCTTTGACATGCTTCACAAATTTTATCATTCTTAAACTTACGCTTAGGTAGACCAATTACTAAGTCCTTTCTTACTAACTTGTTGAGATGATGCATGTTAATATGAGATGTTCTTCTATGCCATAACCATGTCTCATTTACTTTACTCATTAAGCAATCAGTTTTATGTATGAATGCATGGACAATGGATAGAACATAGATGTTACCTTTCCTTTTGCCAATATGTGCAACTTTGCCCGTTTTGCCTTCATGTATCAAGCAAGTCTCATTGTTGAAGGTGACTTTGAAACCCTTGTCACACAACTGACTAATGCTTAGTAGATTGTGCTTTAGCCCTTCAACATAAAGCACATCCTTGATCTTAGTGGTTAAGTTGTCTCCTATGTTGCCTTGCCCAATAATTCTGCCTTTATTGTTGTCCCCATAGGTAACATATCCTCCTTCTTTAAGTACTACATCTGTAACGACCCGCCTCATCGCTACGACATCACAAACTCTAGACGTGTAAATTTCAAATTTTAATGAAAACTTCGTTAATTTGATTATGAAAATGGTATTAAGTTTTTTCGCAATAATACACCTTCAAAGACTAAGGAAAGATTTCACCTGATAATCCAAAGAACATATGCATATGAATGATTCAATCAGGTTGGAAGAGAGATTACAAACTTAATGCATTCCTTTCCTTTAGCTTTGAAAACCAATGATGCTTCACTCTTCAAATCAATAACCCATATGGATTGGTGAAGCCACAATGATGTTAGAAACTCAGAAAACTCACTAAAGAAAGCTTATAAACGTTTGTGATTGATCAGTATACGAAAATATCGAAAGTCACTAAGCATAGAGCAAGAGATTCTATTTATAACAGCTTTCTAACTGAAAATAATCGATTAAACCTGCTCCTGTAATCGATTATTTCGCATTTGTAATCGATTAATCCAAGAATGTAATCGATTAAAGTGTTCCTAATAAGTTCTGGGTTTGAGCTATAAACAATATAATCGATTATTCCGTGAAGTAATCGATTAAACCAAACAGACATGTTTTTCTAAATGCATTGAGTAATAGATTATTGAATATGGTAATCGATTAAGACAGTCAGTCATGTATTCTCAAATGTACTATGTAATCGATTAAGACGACATGTAATCGATTAAACCAACTGATCATGTAATTCTGGCATAGATGTAATCGATTACGAAATGTTGTAATCGATTAAGACAGTCAGCATGATTTTCTATTTTAGCCTGTGTAATCGATTAATTTGATATGTAATCGATTACAGTGTTCTTGCTTTGTTTTCCAGAAGGCACGAAGAACAACATAATTGATGCCAACAATCAAATAATCGATTAATTCAGTAAGACTTAATTTTTCCAAAAACTTATCTTTTTAAATGCCTTACTAGTTAATTGCTTTTACTTAGACCATCAATCTGACAATCCTAGATGAATGATTATGCATGCAATGTTCAATGGATTATCAGATTACTCAACTTCCCTTTTACATAAATCAAATTGATCATCCAAAGCTTCTTTGATACACTTGCAATGAGGCATGTTGAAAGCACAAAACCACCAAGCTTGAACCTTGTCCATTTATGCATTAGCTCCTCTTTGAATCAACAACAATGATATGAATGATTCAATAAACCTGAGATTATATGCAAAAGATGACTACCACTCTTTCTTGATTACTTTCTTTAAGCACTAGCTTGAATAAGTCTTCAATCCTTGAGTATCAAGACTAAAACTCTCAAGTAAATCTCAATGACACTCAACACATTTGATTATCTCACTAATTTCAGCCTTAGGTACACTTGAGAACTTTGGAATATGTATATCACAAAGTTTGCACGAGTATCTCTTTCTTTCTTACTTAGTCTCACTCAGACTCAGCTTTTCTATTTATAAAAAAATTGTTTTAACTAACTGTAATCGATTAATTTGTCAATGTAATCGGTTATTTTAACTATTGTAATCGATTATTTTAGCCATAAAATTGATTAAATTGTTCATCATAAATCTGGAAATCTGTTACGAACAGAATAATCGATTAAACCACCTTGTAATCAATTAAGCCAGAAAAACTAAGTTTTACAATGCACACATGTAATTGATTAAGTACCCATTTAATCGATTAACACAGACCATGCCTAAAACTAAACAATGCATATTTAATCGATTACTAATATCTGGTAATCAATTAAACCAGATGAACATGCTGTGTAAATTTATGCAGAAGCTTATGTAATCTATTATTTCTCAAGATAATCGATTATCACAGAGACTTTCTAATTCTGTGTTAAGCTTATTTAATCGTTTACAAAACAGTGGTAATCAATTAAAATGTTCATAAGGCAATATCCAGAAAGCACACACATGCAATTAATCGATTATATCACCTATGTAATTGATTAAAATAGTGAAAAACTGTTTTATACAATTCCTAATTGCCTTTATGAAATTCTATAAGTTTGGTTATTACCACATGATTAATTCCTATCAAATGAATGTATGAATGCATGAATTATCAATAGCTAATGAGGATTTTAAAGCTTTATCTAATGAACCAAGCTTAAACACAATTAAATATGCCATTAAATTGATTGGGCATGTAAAATATCAAAACTCATTTACATCAATCATCTTTGAATCATTTGGTTCAGCTTCTTTGATTCTAACACGAATAAGGGTCATCAAGCTTCTAATATACCATTTTTTTCTATGATGAATTCTGAATTCACCTTAGACCCACATCAAGGGACGGTTGAATTATACTATTCAAATTATGGTCATTAAGCCTAAAAATATGATCTATTTTGCTATTGATTCATATATAATTTATTTGAAGAATTCACTAAGAGACAACCGAAACATGTCATTCGAATTAGGGTCATTAAGCCTCAAATATACCATGTTTTTCAATGTTAAATCTTAAGTTTGCCTTAGAGCCATACTATGGGACAATTGAAACATTCTATTCAAATTATGGTCATTAAGCCTTAAAAATACCATCTCTTTTTCTGTTGTTGAGTACATAATTCATCTTAGAACCACATTAAGGGTCAACTGAAGCATACCATTCGAATTGCAATCATTAAGCTTAAAAAATACCATATCTTTTTTTGATGATCAATATATAGTTCATCTTAGAACCACATTAAGGGTCAACCGAAGCATACCATTCGAATAAGGGTGATTAACTTTCTAATATACTATTTTTTTCAATGATGAAACCTAAATTCACCTTAGAATCACATTAAAGGTCAACCCTAGCATACCATTCGAATTAGGATCACATTTCCTTGAAGAAAATGCAAAGGAAGAGTCGAAGTCTATGTTCTCTACTAACTCCTCGAGTTGATTTTAGAGTTTCTGCTCCGATTAAAGTATTCCCGTCGGTGTAATGGTCTAGCGGCAAGCAGCGGCAGCTCCTGGTGGACACCAGTGGTCATGGGTGGTGGAGGAGGAGGGTTGGGGCTTGGGGGAGGGTTTTGGGCAAGAAGAAGGGTGAAAAAAGTGTTCTTCTTCACTACTAGTCGTATTTGTAACTGACAAGACTCGCCTATGCAAGCAAAAGCTGGCCTAGCATAAACATATTTCACTACTTATGTGAAAATGTAATATCGCATGCTCCAAAGGTTAGTTCATAAATCCTAACGGTCAAAGCATGCATACATGGGTTTTGAGGCTACCTTTACAACTGGAAGGCAATCCAACGGTTAACGAATCCAAGATCATGAATTTACAAAAAAAGGTTTTGGGTCAAACTCGAATTACACAGTTCCAATGCAGATCAATCAAACTCCACATAATCTAACATTCACACCAAGCAGTTGGACAAGGATGATTCACACAACAATTCAACTAATTCAAATTAATAAAGTAATTAAATAATACAAGAAATACATCAAACATCTATTTTCAGTTATCAAAATTTCAGGGCGTTACAACTCTCCCACACTTTTAGAAATTTCATCCCTGAAATTTACCTGACTTAAACAAGGCTGGATAGGCTTCTCGCATTTGACTCTCTAGTTCCCATGTTACATTCTCTCCTGATGTACCTCCCTAGATCACTTTGACCAATGGAATCTCTTTCCCATTTAAGTGCGTTGTTTGCCTATCCACAATCCTTAAAGGCAATGTTTCATATGTCATCTTGAACATCATCTAATTTGACCACGTGAGAAGGATCATGGTTATATTAATGGAGTTGAGACACATGAAAGACATTGTGGAGGTTAGAAAGAGACGGGGTAATGCAATTTGATATGCCACATGGCCAATTCTTTTGAGAATTTGGAAGAATGAGGTGTGAGTTTTCGGGATTTCAAGGCTCGACCAACACCAGTCCACGAAGTGACTCTCATGAATACATGATCACCAACCTCAAATTCCAGGTCTTTCCTCCTCTTGTCCTGATAACTCTTCTGCCTACACTAAGTAGTCCTCATTCTCTCTTGGATCAAATTAACCTTCTCAGTGGTTTGTTGTACCACTTCAGGTCTTAAGGTGAGGTTTTCTCCGAGTTCTAGCCAGCACAGGGGTGTCCTATAGCTTCGTAGGGAGTCATGCCAATGGTAGAATGAAAACTATTGTTATAGGTGAACTCTATCAATGGCATAAAACTCTCCCAACTACCCTTTTGTTCTAATACAGACACACCCTCAAAAGGTCATCCAGCGACTGAATGGTCCATTCAGTTTGAGCATCGGTTTGAGGGTGGTAGACTGAACTTAGCCTAAGCTTGGTTCCCAACATTTTGTTCAGACTATCCCAAAACCTAGAGGTGAATCTAGGATCTATATCAGATACTATGCTAGACGACACACCATGTAATCTTACAATCTCACTAATATACAAAGAGGTCAAGTTCTTTAAGGAAAACCTGATATTGATGGGGGATAAAGTGAGCAGATTTTGTCAATCTATCAACAATAACCCAGATAGAATCTAAACCTCTAGGGGCTCTAGGTAGTCCTACAATGAAATCCATGGAGATATTGTCCCACTTCCACTAGGGTATCTCTAAGGGTTGCAACTTACTTGAGTGTCTCTGATGCTCTGTCTAACCTCTCTCTTCATGTTTGGCCACCAAAACATTGTCTTGAGATCCTAATACATCTTGGTAGCACCAGGATATATCCTTAAGTTGCTCCTATGCCCTTCCTCCAAGATCATCATCCTAAGCTCAGGTACATTGGGTCATGTGGAAAATAAGGAACACTTCACACTTAACCAAGAGGGGGGGGTGAATTGGTTAGTCTTGGTAAATTAAAATTTCTTTGATGAAAATCAAGTTTCAAATCAGAGTTTTAATGCCCTTTGGATCTTTATCACAAAACCATTGAAAATATTTATCCAAAATCAATCCAAGACTTGTTATGCTTTAAGAACAAACACCTAAAACAGAATTCACACAAGAAATAATCAAATTTGCAGAAGATAAATCAAGACACAAGATTTATACTGGTTCACCTCAAAACCTATGAGGCTACATCCAGTTTCTTCTACTCAACACGAGAGTAGAGTTCCACTATTGCAAATATTATTCTTACAAGCAATTACAAGCTTCTCTTCATCAACCCTAGATGAAGTTCAGAGATCTAAAACCCTATTAGATCCTTAGAAGCCACACCCACACTGAGAATACTACTCAGCTGTCCTTGGAGAAACCCTATCTCCACTTGGAGAAACACTATCTCCACTTGCAAGAAAACCTTCTTACAATAGAGTCAACAATTACAAAGTTACTGCAGAAAACTAAACATTCACAAAGAACTAGGAAAGAATTCACCTGATGATCCAAGAATGAAATGCATATGAATGAAAAACCCCAGGTTGAATGCAAACCAATTATGCAGAAGTGCTTTCCTAAGCCTTTGTGACAGAACAAGCTTGCTTCACTAGCACCTTAGTGACCCATGAATGAATCAATGGAAGCAAGACTCAATGAACCCAGAATTTGCCTTTGTGAAAGCTTAGAAAGCTCAAAATATCGAAAAGTTTAAGTTCAATCTCAATCTCTGTTCGTTATTGATCACAAGAGGCAAGGATTCAATTTATAGTAAAATTCATAACGGAATTAATCAATTAAAAACGCTCCCCACACTCCTGTAATCGATTAAAACGACCTTTGGTATGCTCAGGATTTTAGTTAACTGGTTAAATAATCGATTAACCCGACGTGTAATCGATTAAACCAGACTGAGCAAAAATCCTACTTATGTAAAAGAATCAATTACATTCCACGGTAATCGATTAAGCCAGAGCAGGCATAAATCTAGATAATGCAATATACTCGATTACAACCCATGGTAATCGATTAAGCCAGTGTGAGTGCAAAACATGATTTGAACTAAATAATCGATTATAATCAGTAGTAATCGATTAAGCCAGAGTGACTGTATTTTACAAACTAGCATGTAATCGATTACGACATTATGGTAATCGATTAAAGCAGACACGAGGCCAATTTCTAAGTATGCTAAGATTCATGTAATCGATTAATCCAATGGAGTAATCGATTAAAGTGTTCATGTTTGATTTTCCAGAAAGCTTATGAACAAAATAATCGATTCACTTGAGGCAGTAATCGATTAAAGCAGTACTAGGCTGTTCCAAAATACTTGGCCTTTTCTTAAGTTTCAAATCAATTACTTAAAATCAATATGATGCAATGCTTGTATGATATATGAATGATATGTATTCAAAGCTTGGATCACCATAGTGCTTTCTTTCCTTTTATATTAAATCACAAGCTTCAATCTTCAGTCCTTGAGCCATGTTGAAAGCCAAAACATCCAAGCCTTATTGTTACTTGATTCTTCACTTGAATCTTCATGTAGCTCCCCCTCAAATCAACAGGTCATAGATTCTATCTCAAAGTCTCAAGACTCCATCCGGTCCCACATTGAAACTACTATCTCTCCTTGACGCTATGGCTTCTAACTGAGTTCTCGGAAAAGATCAAACATCTGGCCCTATATGATCTCTCCTAGTAACTCACTAGCAATTCTCAAAGCTCCATGTCTTACACTGATAGGGGTAACCTCACACACAAAGTTGTGGTCTATATACTATTCTAGGAGATCCAACTCCATAACCATCAAGACAGATATATGTAGGGACTTCCTACTTAAAGCATCAGCCACTACATTGGCTTTTCCTGGATGATAGCTAAGCTTAAAATCATAGTCCTTAAGAAACTCTATCCATCTCCTCTGATGCATGTTCAACTCTTTCTAACTAAACATATACTTTAGGCTTTTTTGATTGCTATACACTGTTAGATACAGGGGGAGCATGGAGATGGATCAAGATACATGCTGAAGATGAATAAGTGTTTTAGCTTTGTACATGCCATTCAATTGAAGTCATTTGAAATTGCTTGGTGTAGGAAAGAATCATCCTATGATCCATTGCATTGCATAAACATCATTCATTTACTTGCATTCATGATTTTACAAAAGCACATGGTTTGTGAAAAGGTTTAAGATTTCATGATTGCATCAAAGTAAAGTGCTAATGGTTTTAAGTTTTTGGAAAAACTATTTTTCACTGTATTAACCGATTACCACATATTGGTAATCTATTACCTGAGCTTTGAGGAACAAAATAATTGATTACCAGCATTAAGTAATCAATTACTCAATATAAACACAGAACATGAATTGACTGTGTTAATCAATTACCATTTATCCGTAATCAATTACTTAGTTCATTTAGGGAACAATGAATCTCTATAGTAATTGATTACAGGTCGAAATAATCGATTACTTTGTTCATATAACCTTTCCAGAACATTGAAGAACATTTTAATCAATTAAATTTGTTTTCAATCAATTACGAATGAAGTTTTAATAGATTACTTAGGCGATTTAATCGATTACATTCAGTTACAATTGTTTTTTATAAATAGCTGATGGGTTTTCTGAAACTAACAACACATTTACTCTGCAAAATTTCCAATTTTTTCATAAGCTTTCTGAGATTGAGAAAGGTTACTCTGAGTTCTAAAGTGCTTGACCCACAAATTCAAATCTTCATGGTGTTTTGAAAGATATCTTGGGCAAAACAACAAAGAAGCTTTTCGGGGAGGAAGTTCTGAAATTGTTTTTCATTTCAATCCTGTTTGGTAACTCATATTCATTCATATTTAGTGGATCATCAGAGGTTTGCTGGTAAATTTGTTTTTGTATTTTTGGTTGTTTGTAACTATTACAAAGGGTTCTTGAAGTTTTTCTAGAGTGGGTTTCTCTAGAGGGAAAGAGTAGAGAAGGGTTCTCTATGTCTTGATCACTAGGAGTCTAATAGGATTTTAGATTTCTATTATTTATCTAGGTTTGATAAAGGGTGATTGTTGTAAAGCTTGTAAGAACTGAATTTTGTGAATAGTGGAACTCTAATCTAGTTTTGATTAGAAGAAACTGGATGTAGCTTCTCTTATTGAGAGGTGAATCAATATAAGGTCTTGTTTTGATCTCTATCTTTTAATCTCTTCTTGTTATCTTGATCTGTGATTCTTGACGAATTCTTTATTACTCAACAAGTTAAGTTTTTGTAATTATTTTTTTGGGCTGAGTGGTTTGATTGATTGTAGCATTCTTGGTTTAATTGTGATAAAGATCCTTTAACTCTGATTTTCTAAAGATTTTAAAAAGGCCAAGTTTAAATCAATTCACCCCCTCATGGTTATTGTGTGTGTTCATATTATTTTCAAACACTTCAAAGTTGGAGCCGAACAGGTAGTGCCTCCACATCTTAAGAGAAAAACCTATAACAGCTAACTCCAGATCATGGGTAGGATAATTCCTCTCATGAGTCTTGAGTTGTCTAGAAGCACAGGCCACTACTTGGCCATTCTACATCAACACTCCTCCTAAACCCATCTTTGGTGCATCATAATACACCTCGAAGGGTTATCTTGGGTTAGGAAAAACTAACATGGACGTGGTTGTCATCTTTTCCTTAAGGGTTTGGAAACTATGCTCACATTGGGCATCCCACACAAATGCTTGACCCTTACGAGTCAGCTTTGTCAAAGGCATGGCTAACTTGGAGAAACCTTCTATGAATCTCCAATAGTATCCTGCTAAACCCAGAAAACTTTTAATCTCAAACACTGACTTACGACTCTCCCACTTAAGAACAACTTCTATCTTAGAAGGATCTATAGCTATACCGCCTTGGGATATAACATGTCCTAGGAAACTAACTTTGTCTAACCAAAACTTGCACTTGGACAACTTAGCGTAAAGTTGTCGGTCCTTAAGGGTTTGTAGCACAATCCTCAAGTGCTCCTCATGCTCCTCTCTAGTCTTAGAGTATACCAAAATATCCTCTATGAATGCTACCATAAAACTATCGAGATAGGGGTGAAAGATTCTATTCATGTAATCCATAAACACACGAGGGGCATTAGTCACACCGAAGGGCATGACTAGATACTCGTAGTGACCATAACAAGTCCTAAAGGCAGTCTTCAGAATATCCTCAGACTTCACTTGGATTTGATGGTAACCTAACCTAAGGTCTATCCTTCTAAACACACAAGCTCCTACTAGTTGGTCCATTATGTCATCTATTTTAGGCATAGGGTACTTGTTCCTAATCGTCACCTTATTCAACTAGCGGTAGTCTACACACAACCTCATGGTTCCTTCTTTCTTCTTCGCTAACAACACTGGTGCTCCCCATAGAGACATGTTGGGTCTCACAAACTGCTTATCCAACAACTCTTCTAATTGTTTCTTAAGCTTGACTAACTCTATAGGAGACATCCTATAAGGGGCTATGGATATGGGTTCGACACCAGGTACCAAATCTATAGAAAACTCTATCTCTCTCTCAGGTGGTAAATCGGATATATCCTCATGAAACACTTCAGGAAATTCTTGAAAATAATTGGAAGACTTCACAACAACCAAGAGGGAGTGAATTGGTTGAACCTTGGTATTTTAAAAATCTACTTAAAATAAGAGTTTTCAGGATCTTTATCACTTTAAAACCAAGAAACCTTTTACTCAATCAAATAGGTCAGTCCAAGAATTCAATAGATCAAATCCAAATTTGTTGTGCAATGAATATGATTCAAAGAATAAAAGACAAATAATAAGATGAGAAGAGAAATAAGAACACACACAATTTATACTAGTTCACTTCAAATCATGAAGCTACATCCAGTTCTTCCAACCAACACTAGGTTAGAGTTCCACTATTATAAAAATATTCTTACAAGCTTTTACAAGAACCTCCCCTTTATCAATCCTAGATAAAGAACAAAAATCTAAAACCCTATTAGAAATCTAAGGAGAAAGATTCAGAGAACATTACTCTGATCTTTAAGCTAGAAAACCCTTCTCTAGTCCCAAACTTTAAGAATCAAAATTACAATAGCCAATACAATACAAATTCTGTAAAAATTACAACCACTGAGTTAAGGAAAGAAAACACCTGATGATCCAGCGAATGATATGCATATGAATGAATAAACCAGGTTGAAATACGAAATTAAACTCAGAACATCTCCTTCCTTAACCTTTGAAAGAATCTCCTGCTTTAAAGAATCACTCAAAAACCCATAAGTGTTTTAGTGAAAGCAAGAACTCATAGAACCCAGAAAAATCACTTAGAACGTGTTTAGAAAGCTTATGTGTGCTCAGAATACGAATGGTCAGGTTACAAAACAAGCTGAGCCAAGGTTCTATTTATAACAAACTTTTATAACTGTCAGTAATCGATTAAACGCGCCTAATAATTGATTATTTCACTCATGTAATTGATTAAATAAACCTTGTAATCGATTAAAGTGTTCTACAAGAATCTGGATATGAGCAATGAACAAAATAATCGATTATTCCGTCTTGTAATCGATTAATTCATAAACTTGAAATACACTATGTAATCAATTACGAATTCTGGTAATTGATTAAACCAAGAAGCTTTAGAAATCAAATTGAACTATGTAATCGATTACTATATTTGGTAATCGATTAATGCAGCAATCCTTATATGCATTAACACATAGTGTAATCGATTACTGAATTTGGTAATTGATTATGACAGGAAGATGGTATTTTTAGTTTAGCCTGTGTAATCGATTACTACTCATTGGTAATCGATTCTTCCAGCACGGCTTAAAAAAATGTATAGCAATGTAATCGATTACTACCTATTGGTAATCGATTAAAGTGTTCATCAAGGCAGGGTTAGTGAAAACAAAGGTCAAATAATCGATTATTCCGATAAGTAATCGATTACATTGTCCTTGAAAAGTTTTCCAGATGAACTAAGAACAAAACAATCAAATTATCTCCTTAATGTAATCGATTAAATCAGTACAAATTCATTTTTCCAAAAACCTTTGATTTAAATTAATCATTTTACCAAATCCTTATGAATTTTGTTATTCAAGTTAATTGAATTATGCAATGATATAAATGCAATGCACTTGGATCACGAGAATTGCTTCTTTCTTACACATTTAACACAAATCAATCTTCAAGGCATCCAATGCATGTTGAAAGCTCAAAACCAAAGCTTGATTCTACTTCCATTCTTCAAATAGCTCTTTTGAAACCAACAATTCTCTGACAACGAGGAGGTCACCCATAGAAACCTTGGTATCTACTTCCAGTTTAACAAGATCATGTACACTTGAGCATCTTCTTTCAAAGATGTCATAATTTGGTTGACAGAGATAAACATCATATCCCTACTCACTTTAGAATCATCAAACAACATAGTTTTATCAAAACAATTTAACAAGACATGGTTGGAAGATAACCAATCTATACCCAAAATAACATCAATATGGCTTAAAGGTAAACAAATCAGACCAGTT
The DNA here is from genome assembly GCA_007407185.1 of Glycine tomentella. Lineage (NCBI taxonomy): Eukaryota > Viridiplantae > Streptophyta > Magnoliopsida > Fabales > Fabaceae > Glycine > Glycine tomentella. The sequence continues at coordinate 81,753 of PYAF01001957.1, forward strand.
AAGAATTTTCTACTAGAAATCTTTATAGGATAATTCAAACACACATCAAAAGTTAAAACAAAACCAATAGTTGGGGTCTCTACCATAAGATCATCACTTAAAGAAGACACTAAAAGCTTAAGTTTCTCTACACATAAGCAAGATATAAACGAATGGGTTGCACCGGAATCGAATAGCACAAGTAAGGGAATCCCACTTATGAAACATTTACCTTGGATTAGATCTTTGGATTTCGAAGCTTCAGGGCCATTGAGAGTAAAAACTCTTTTCATGGCCTTCAGACGTCTAGTTTGGTCATTCGGACCTCCATGGTTCTGCTCCTTCTTTGGATATGGGCAGTCTCTCTGAATATGACCTTTTTGTCTGCAGTTGAAACAAGTCATGTCTTTGTCCCCACAATTTGAAGAGATATGGCTTGGCTTACCACACTTGAATCAAATGATCTCAGTTGAGAAAGTAGTGGGTTTTCTACCACTACTACCAGAAAAACCCATAGCAACAGTCCTCTAATTGTTGGGACGATTACCATATTGCTTGGGAGGGGTCAGGTATGGTTTTCCTCGATTTTAGGATCCATTCTTCTTGTTCTTCATTGGACCAATATTGTGATAATACGCCACCCTATCTCAAGAATCTTCATCCTAGATACTACACATGTTCACCAGCAGTGGGAACTGACGAACGCCTTGATAATTCACAACTTGTTTCACCTCTGGGTCATAAGCCATTCAGAAACTTCACACACTTTGAGCTTTCACCATCTCTTCCTTGTTAATAAGGAAAGTACCTCACTAGCTCTTCGAACCTAGCTGCATATTCAGCCACAATCATGCTATCTTGCTTAAGCTCTAGGAATTCCATCTCTTTATTTCTAACATCATCAGGAAAGTATTTCTCCAAAAATACCCTCTTGAAGGTTTCCCAGGTCACAGCTTGACCTTTAGCCTCTAAACATTGGCGAGTGTTCTCCCACCAATACTCAGCTTCTTCTACCTGAGTGTAGGTGCCAAAAGCAACCTTTTGCTCCTCCGGACATGCCATCACTTGAAAGATTTTCTGAATCTCCCGTATCCAGTTCTGAGCACCATTAGGATTGTATCCTCCATTGAAAGTAGTGGGATTGTTTCATTGGAAGTGGTTCAACCCTTGATACTCAACAACTTTAGTAGTTTCCCCTTTATTCTGATTCCATATAGCCTAGGCTAAGGCTTGGAGAGCATCAACTATTGCATAATCATTCTGTCTAGACATCACTCCCTACACACACTAGAAAGTGATAACATCGAAGGAATACACACAAGAAAAAGGAATAAGACAATTTTATACTTGTCTCAAGCCCCTACTTAATTACTCTTGAGAGTTAATGTCTCAAGAAATCACTCCTATACAACAGTTCCCTCTCGAGACATTAACACTCATTCTCCACCCTTTGTATTCCTGACTGCTTGCCATAGTGTCCCATTGCACTTCACAAATTATCCAAATGGCAAATTTGATAGCTCGTAACAAGGCATTGGAACTCATGGTATAACAAACATCAGGAATACAAACATGTTATGACAACACCAACAAATCTCTAGATTCCACATAAAATAACAATGTGAGTGAGTTCCACACACGAACAACTCAAGCATCTACGAAATAATCAAATACTCAAACATCAAACATTCAACACAGCAAACATAGAATGCACAGAGAAACACAATGGACTCATAACTCACTGGCCGAAAAGGTTTGAACTTCTCTGATACCACTAATGTAACAACCTACCTCGTCGCTACGCTATCACTACTCTAAACATGTCATTTTCAATTTTAAATGAAAACTCCATTAATTTGATTATAAAAATAAGGGTAATTTTTTTGCGATAATACACTCATCAAACAATGCACAAATACATAAATAAATACATATGTATGTATATTTTAAACCATTACATATCATTCACATGTCATAGCATAATTTAGTTTTTACATAAATCTAAGCTTCGAATTTACATACCCGATCAAAGAGAATCAAGTAACCAACTAAGAAATAGTTGATAACAAAACACAACTCTCGCAAAATAAATTTCAACATTATCACATTGGCTTGGTAGCTCCATGATTGAGCGTTTTTAGTTTACTATTTTTCTGTTCTTCTTAGCTTATTTGACTTCTTTTGGAATCTTATTAATTGGGCTTAATTGATAATTGTTGTTTATTTTCAGATTTTGTGCTTACTTGACCTATCTTCCTTGTGCAAGACCTATAGGATTTTACAGAACTTCAAATGAATCATATGAGTAGTCCCTAGAAAGCTAAAGAAAATGGCTACAATTTTGTCAAAGATAACCTTGGGCCAATTCTACCGGTTTGAGGGTCATTTTAGGATTGGAAGTCAGAACCTCTGCACTTGAGCTTTGGGCTGTGAGTTTGGGCTTTCATTTGTGTAATAAGCATAATTATCATAATTAGTTAGATCAGATGGCCTAATTAGAGCCCATCCCTTCCTTATGTCCAGTCACTATATATTAGTGTAGATAGTTAGTTAGTTACTTCATTTTGTACAAATAATGTGCAAATTTTCATAATTAAAATCTTTTCTCTCTTTTTCTCTCAATTGTTCTTCATTGGTGTTCATTGTTCTTCTTCCTTTCATCTCCGTTCTTCTATTTTCTTGCACAAATTTTGTGCCTCTTCCACTGATGATGATCATGGAAGGCTAAACAATCAATCAATCCAAGGATCCTGTCCAAGCAAGGAGAATTGCATTCTTGTTTGGTATTTCAATTTTTGTGTGAATGTTAATTTTCTTCTCCAATCCTCTCTTCGATTTTCATGGTTATGAATGTATTTAGGATTGAAAATGGATTAGGTTATGAATTCATTTCCTAATTTCAAATTTTAATCACAGATTGTTTGGATAATATTTCAATCTGGTTTGTGTTTTCGATTGATTTAGAAGTTAATTCGATTGAATTGCTTCAAATGACATCGAAAGAACCTTCATAATATAATAATTATCTGAGAACTATGATAATCCGCATTTCTTGGTTTGGTGAATTTGATTGATATTCTTGAATCTGTTTTACAATATATTTTTATCAATTTTGTCAGTGTTTTTTTGTTTGTGTCTTTCTGCAAATTTTTTTTCCTTAGTGTCTCCAAACCATTTGATGAAAGTCCCCTATTGTTTATTAGTGAATTTAAGTTGGAACCAAATTTATCATATCTCTGAGTCAACCTAGGTTATTCCTGTACTACAGAATTATCCTAATTTTATTTGTTTTGTAGCTGTTAGTATATGGATGTCCTAGAGACAATCTTTTCATTAGATTAGGATGTACATGTACTTTTCATATTGTCATGAATAAATTATAAGCGCTATTTATCTTGCTTCATATTCTGTATCGATATCATTATTAATATATGAGTAACTGGATAAAATCCTTGGAATAGAATAGGTATCTCTTGAGTATCAGTGATGGGATCACGATCATGAGGATTCAAGGATACCAGATGTCTACTCCTAAATTTTAAGCTCCTAGTCTAGAGACACTGAGAATGGGGATCAGTGATCTCGGGTAAGACTAGCACAACTTATCTACTTGTATGCAGATACAAGGTAAAGACCTCATGAGCTACAGACCTGAAGATGTCTTAGCTAAAGTCGTGGGTGGACCTATGAGGGTATAGGTCGCACTGAACGGACCTATAGGTTTTATGGGAAGGTAACCAAGACGAAAGGAAATACATACAAAAACTAAATAGATTTAATAGGATGATCTTGTCATTTACCTAACTAGTTCTAAGGCAACAAAGCATTGTTAGTGCTCTGTGTTGTCATTAAATGGGTAGAGGCCTTGTTGGGCCCAAACTCATTTATGTCAGTAGTTATGTTGGACCTAATGGGTCACACACTAACACTTTATTGTCATGACATTATAGCATTAAAGGTTTTGGGCCTAATAATGGTTGTTGGCCCAAGAAGGAGTTTGGATACTTATCTTAAAGAGAGAGGGGCGCATGAATGGAGTTAATGGGCTTGGATAGTCCAAGACATTATTAATTAATTTAAATAGTTAAATTAATTATCTAATATTTAAATTTGATAATTTAAATATTGAATTTAAATATGAATTAATTATAGTAGTTAGTTTCACATCAAAAGGAGAAGATAAGAGCTAGATTTGAATTTGAATTCAACTAGCATCTTATCATGATCATGTCCTAGATTTTAGGAAGAAGTTTGAGGACTGATTATGGGGCTTACATACGGCTGATATCTAATCATTATTTGGCAAAATAATTCCCAAGTGATTGACTTAGCCTTAGGAGGATATGATAGGAGGTTGTTGGCAATTTTTGAAATGCAACAACTCTATCTTTTCTTCACGTGTGAGATGCTTCATAATCAGATTTGTTGGTTAAAAATCTGACCAAAAACTCTTCTATAAAATATACTCTTATGATCATTGTTCTCTAATAGTTTTGAAAAAAAAAAAAACTATCTACCTTCCTCCACTTTCACGTGCCCTTGTGTGAGTTTTGACAGAAAAATTCAGCATATATATCCTCCTCAATGTATCCATTTAAAAAGGCACTTTTGACATCCATTTGAAAATTTTAAAATCTATTAAACATACATATGCAAGCAATAACCTAATGGCTTCCAATCTTGCAACTGGAGCATAGGTTTCCTCATAGTCAATGCCTTCTTCTTGGTTGTAACCTTTTGCAACCAATCTAGCTTTATTTCTGACTATGATTCCACTTCCATCAAGTTTATTTCTATAAATCCATTTTGTGCCAATGGGTTTGAGAGAGGATGGTCTACGAACAAGTTCCCAAACTTCATTTCTTTTGAACTGATATAACTTATCATGCATGGCATGCATCCAATGTTCATCAATTAAGGCTTGATCAATATTCTTAGGTTCAATTTGAGAAATAAAAGTCATATTTCAACATAGATTTCTTAATGAAGATCTAGTAGATACTCCCTTCGAAACTTCATTTATGATGTTATAAAGTGAGAGATCTCTTGTTGTTCTCCAATCTTTTGGCTCTTGAACAGGTGTTGATGGTTTCATTTCAGCACTTGGTTCTTCTTTCTCCTTATTTATGGAATTATTAAGCTAAAGAAATTCTTCCTTAGGACCTGCACATCATACTTCTTTTCCTCTTTTGAGGGATTAAACTCATTACAAATCACATGTACAGATTCTTTCATGCACATTGTTCTTTTATTGAATACTCTATATGCTTTACTATGTAATGAATATCCAAGGAAAATAGCTTCATCAGCTTTAGCATCAAATTTTCCAAGTGATTCTTTCCCATTGTTTAAAACAAAACACTTGCAGCCAAAAGCTCTCAAATGAGAAATGTTAGGTTTTCTACCTTTATATAGCTCATAAGGAGTTTTCTTTAAAATAGGCCTTATAAATAATCTATTCAAAGTGTAGCAAATTGTACTTACAACATCAGCCCAAAAATATTTTGACAAATTTGTCTCATTAAGAAGAGTTCTAGCTCCTTCTTCAAGAGATCTATTTTTCGTCTCCACAACACCATTTTGTTGAGGTGCTCTTGGAGCTGAAAAATTATGGTTAATTCCATTTTATTCACAGAATTTTTCAAAATTTTCATCTTGGAATTTTCAACCATGATCACTTTTTATTGAGATAATTTTGCTACCTTTTTCATTTTGAGCAAGCTTGGCCATTTTTCTAAAAGCATGGAAAGCATCACTTTTGGATTTCAAAAACAGAGTCCAAGTAATCTAGAGTAATCTGAAAGATAGGGCCTTGAAGTCCGAAGGCATATGAGAAGAAAAACAAAATTTTTCAAAGCAGAAACACACATACCACTCAAGAATCATTCTTTAGGACATAGATGTTACCTTATTTGTATTCGAAACTTGACGATCAAGGATAGGCTTAAAGATACAAGCCCTCTAATGTTGATCCACACCACTTCTTGTCAAGACTCAAGAACACTTCTTGTAGGCCTCCAACAAACACCAATGGAGGCAGGCTAGGCACACCAATGGAGAGGAAGAAGGTTAGGTTTCAAAGTGTTTTTACTTATCTAAGAGACTCACCAATTGATGATATTGGTGGCTGAATTTTTAGCCAAAACTCACACAAATGGGCATGTGAAAAGGAGAAAGATATATAGGGTTTTTCTTAAAAACCATTATTAGATAACTATGATCACAAGAGTATATTTATAGAAGAGTTTTAGGTCATATTTTTAACCATAAATTTCTGATCATTAAGCATCTCATACGTGAAGAAAAGATAGTTGTTGTATTTCAAAAATTGCCAACAACCTCCTATCTTATCTTATTAAGACCAAGTCAATTACTTGGAATTTATTTTGCCAAATAATAATCAAATATCCAGCCGTATGATAAGCCTCTAATCAGCCCTCAAACTTCTTCCTAAAATCTAGGATATGATCATGATAAGATGCTAGTTGAATTCAAATTCAAATCTAGCTCTTATCTTCTCCTTTTGATATGAAACTATCTACTATAGTTAATTC
>PYAF01001957.1:96657-111776 GCA_007407185.1 Glycine tomentella
AAAATTCCAACTCTCACTCACAAGAGGTTTGAATAGAGGAAGATGAAGGATACTAGCTTTCCATAGGTTTCTAACAAGATTATAAGTCACAGGAAGGTGTTTAAGTCTCAAAACAAGGTCCTAAGAAGCTTGAGCATTCCAACAATGGAGGTTTGAGGCGTGGGGAGGAAGAAGAGGCTGAATTACCCTTCATTTTCGCATTTTGCCCTTTAAATACTCAGCCTGCCCGAACTCCCGCGCGATCCGCGCCATAATGTCGGTGAACTCGCGCTATCAGCGCCATCCCCTCGCTAACCGCGTGAACCTTTCGAGACCTTTGGCGCTACCCGTGCCAAGAATGAGGGTCCTTACACTTTCTTTATCAACACTAGATAAATAATAGAAATTTAAAACCCTATTAGACTTCTAGTGAACAAGAACCAGAGAACACTACTCTGTTCTTCCCTAGAGAACACTACTCTAGAACAAGTTTCAAAGAACCCTTTTTACAATAGCATCAAATAACAAACATTACAAGAACGAATTTACAACCAAAGATAATGGAGATAAACAACCTGATGATCCAATGAATATGAATGCATATGAGTTACCAATCAGAGTTGAATGTAGAAAAAGAATTTCAGAACATGCTTTCCATTACTCCTTTGAAATCTCTTGCCCAATAAATCATTCAATACCCATGAAGATTAAAGAGTGGGACAAGAACTTAGCTAACCCAAAAAATCACTTTCTAACTCTTAGAAGGCTTGTGTATATTCAGAAAATTCAAAGTATTCAAGTTTAGTTTCAAGCCAAGCCTTCTTTCTATTTATAACAGCTTTTGTAACAACCTGTAATCGATTACATGCGCCAAATAATCGATTAAATGACTTATGTAATCAATTAAATTGTCACTTAATCGATTAAAGTGTTCAAGGCTCCATTCTGGGTTTCACAACGAACAAAATAATCGATTAACCCGAGCTGTAATCGATTAAATCAGAAAAGTTTTATTTCAAAAGCAACTTGTGTAATCGATTACATTTTATGGTAATCGATTAAAGCAGTGAAGCAAGCTTTTTCAAATATCTTATGTAATCGATTACCAATAACAATAATCGATTAAAACAACAATGCTCAATATTCATTTTACACTATGTAATCGATTACAAGAATTGCGTAATCGATTAATATGTTCATCAAAGTTTTTCCAGTTTTAAACACGAACCAAATAATCGATTAATCCACTATGTAATCGATTAAAACAGTGGAATTACATTTTTCCAAAAACATTACTCAATTAAATCCTTTTTCAAAGTGTGAGTAGCTTTGATATTTTAATGAAAATATTTAAGCATGTTAATGATTATGTGCATGCAATGCAAGGATCAAAAGATTGGCCTCTCCTACACTTCATTTGAATTACAATCTTCAAGGCATGTGAAAAGCTCAAAATATTCTTCTGATATGTAGAAGTACGCTATGATGATCCAGAAAAACATGTGGTTTCTGAACCCATTGAGATGACCCAAGAATTTCGCTATTTTGATTTTGCATAGGCTTCATTCTTCTTGTTGCTCCCCCTATATCCAACACATATTGCATTAAAATGCCCTAACAAAAGGACCATGATTGTGTTGGAGAATGGAGAGGTGGATAGTGAATCATCTAGGAGTTCTCATAGTTCCTCTAATGTAGGTGAGAATGATTGTTTTCTTCAACTAGAAGAGGGAGATCTTTTGATAGTAAGACGCCTCAATGTTGCAAGATCATTTTTATTCTAGATGCTTGGTGAATTGGGATGATACAAAAAGAGAAAACATTTTTCATTCCAGATGCTTGGTGAATGGAAAAGTTTGTTCTCTAATCATTGATGGAAGAAGTTACACCAATGTTGCAAGCACTAAACCTTATAAATTGCAATGGTTGAGTGACAATGGTGAGTTGGTGGTGGATAAGCAAGTGTTGCTTACATTTTCCATTGGCAAATATATTGATGAAATGCTGTGATATGGTTCCCATGGAAGCGGGCCATGTGTTGTTTGGTAGACCTTGACAATATGATAGACATGTTGTACACAATGGGTTCACCAATCGATACTCTTTCCTTCATAAAGGTAAAAAAGGTAGTACTCTCATCTTTGTCTCCAAGTGAGGTGTGTGCGGATCAAATAAAAATGAGATTGAAAAGAGAAAAGAAAAGAAAAGAAAATCAAAGAAGAAAAGAGTCCTTTGAGAGACAAAAGCCTTTAGAAAAAGATGGCCAAAAGAGTGAAAAGAGAGAACAAAAGAAGAGAGACAAAAAGAGTAAAAAAATAGAACTAAAAGAAAGTTTGTTCATCAAACTTAGGGAGTTCAAAAAAGTGATGCTAACTAGACAACAAATGTATTTACTCTTTCCAAATTACATGTGTATTCTAGTGCCCTTGAGTTGTCTCTAGGCTTTGATACACTTTTAAAGAAGTTTGAGGATGTCTTTCAACAAGACATACCCTATGGCTTGCCTCCTTTAAGAGGAAAAGAGCATCAAATTGATCTTGTTATGAGAGCTTCACTTTCCTAATAGGGCTGCCTATAGGAGTAATCCGGAAGAGACCAAGGAGATTCAAAAGCAAGTTGAAGGGTTGATGGAAAAATGATGGGTGAAGGAAAGCTTGAGCCCATGTGCAATGCCGGTCATCCTAGTCCCCAAGAAAGATGGCAAATGAAGGATGTGCACAGATTGTAGACCCATCAACAACATCACCGTGAGGTATAGACATCTTATTCCTAGACTTGATGATATGTTTGATGAACTTCATTCTTGTGTTTTCTCTAAAATAGATTTGAAAAGTGAAGTATGACCATGTCCTCCTGATCTGAATTGGACATGTAAACGACATGCTATTTTATGATCTTCGTACGTGACGAAGTCCAATAAAAGGGAAACCTTGGAACCCTCTGCTGAGTAAAAAAAATAGGTGTGGATTCGGATCCAGGGCATACTCGAAAGAAATGACCCTTAAAATTCTTGTAGGAAGTGATGAACGGTCCAATGATCGCCTTACTAGAAATGTTGGTAGGGGAGATCCGGCCATCTTTTTATTTTCCTTAAGAGTATAATGATGAAGGAATTTAGGGGCAATTGGAACAATAGAAAACAAGTCTCATGAGACCCTGAAGGCACACATGGCCACCCAAACATTCAGATGCAACTAGGTAGAAGCAACATTCAGTTCTCTCAACATATCAACCTCAAATTTATCAAAAGGATCAGTTAGATGAAGTTTAGAGAAGAAAGATGAATACATATCCAAAAAATGAGTCTCACACGAAAAGGCACATATGAAAATACATTCACTTTCCTTATAAGACTCAACAAACATCACATTTGAGCAATCAACGTGACATAACTCGAGTAACTTGAGAAAATCAACGATAGACTAATAGGTTAGAAAACTACTTGCATAGGACCCAACTTTCTCATGAACCCAGGAGTAACCCCAAAAGAGTAATGGGAAAATACTCATTAGTTGTACTGGGCTTTCTAAGAGGAGGAGGAAGGATGAATGGCTAACGTGAAATCACTTGAATGGTCGTAGCCTCCGAGTCTAAATCTATGACATTTTGAGGAGGATTTGGCTAAGGGATTCGGCTCGTCCTCCAAATGAATAAAACACAAGTCGGAATAAGGACAGGGCCCTTTCTCAACAACGACACCACCTATAGGAGCGACAATACCTATGTCAAGGCAAACCACGACACCACTAGCAACGAGATTACCAACGTAACCGCTAGAGACTTGGTCACTAGTGACGTCAGAATCATTGTGGAGGTGAGCAGGATCGTCGTTTGAACTCTCCCCTATTAGGCCAACCTTTGGCGACAGCATCCTACCACCATTGAAGCAAGCAAAACCCTCCCCAGAAAAAGGCATCGAAAAGGAGGAAGGTTGATGACAACGTACCTGAATGATGAAGAAATGAACGGAAATGACGCTAGAGAAAAGAAAGGTGATTGGAGATAAATGACCAAAGATAAGAGGGATGGCCAGAAAATCAACAATAGAGTGGGAAGAAATTTTCCACCTTTTATAGTGTTCTGGAAGCTTCTGGTGATCAAAGGGACACACCTGTTGGATCGGTAAATCCCTTCCCAAAGACAAAAATCAACGGTTGGGGAGATATGCAACCTTTGGTTGTCCTATCGAAGTTTAGAAATTCAAAGGATGTAATCATTTTGCCTTTCTTGAAAATGCGTGAAATCATTAAATGCATCTAAAGCGGACATACCAGTTGATAAAATCACACTTTGGGTGTCTCTTCACTTGGACTCGACACTGATTAAAATGCCTAAAGGGAACATTTAGGGATAAAATGCACTTATCGGATTTGGCTACAATCTCTTGGATACTCGGCTAACAGATAGTGAAACCAAAATACTCCAGAGATAAAGATCTTGCAGCCTGCTTTAGAGCTTCAAGGGCATATATCCTACTCGGACTCGACAAGCCTCCATAGTCGGCAACCGACCGAGTAGGCTACTTACATTTAGAGAATATGAGTTTTAAATAAGGAAAGAGGGAAACTCTATCTTTCAACTAAAAGATAAGAGATAAGCTCTAAATTCGGAAATTAACTATTATTAAAGAAAAGATAAGATGATTTAATATATTTTTCCAATTATATTATATCCAAAAGGAAATTGAGATCTATAAGTCCAATTTCACCTCAATGAAGGTCATCAAGGTTCAGGTAATTCATTCTCATTCTAACCCATATATCAATACCTGTTTATGTCTACATTTCTAACTTGAGCATCGAAGTTTCATTACTGGTACACTACACCCTTGATCGTGGAGGAACTCACAAAGGACCACCACCATGAGAAAGTTCTGCTAAATCAATTATACACATTAATAAATTCATACTAAAATATTAAAATTAAGTATAACCGATTGCAAAATTAGAGAATATTTAGATATTTTTCCTTCCCTTGGTACTCCTCGTAAATCAGGGATTGTGGAGGTACCCTCACCATTACATCTTGTAAGTGTCATCATGCCAATAGCACACTCAACTTATCGGACATGTGATTCATGAATAAGCTAAAATTTGATAATTTATGTGTGAGAATTGACAATCTTATATAAAAAGTCTCGATACATGTAGCTATAGACATTCACATTAATGGTCCAAAGGGAAAAAAAACGTGAACTCTGAAAAAGGGTACAAAAAGAAAATAAGCATCACAATTTGCTACAAACAACGTACTTACGAAGACAGATGAATTCCAAGGTGAAAAATGCTTCTCAACAATTTTGTGCCCGCCACATCCAGAGGGATGCCACACAATATATGATACATCAAACTCCGAATATACTCTCCAATCCTATCCCACCTCTTATCCGTGACAACATAGTTCGCATGACATGACAGACACCAAAAAAGCAACCATAGCAAAAACATAACTCACCATTAAAGCATTTCTTTTGGACTTAGAAGCACTTCTTGTGTACAACGGATGGACCAGACTCATCATATTCACCCTTTGATATCCACATCTGCAAAACCAAAACACGTTTTAGAGTTCAATCTAATTGGCACACTTGTGGAAGAGAAAATTTGCAATAAACAACACAATCACCTGCTGGAAGGAACTGAGGGATGCAAGGATTGATCCTCCAATACAGACACTATACTTTCTCTCTGGTGGAGTCACAACCTTAATCTTCATGCTGCTAGGAGTATGTGCAGTGATTTCATTGCTCATACGGTCAGCAATACCAGGGAACATAGTTGAGCCACCAATAAGAACAACGTTACCATACAGATCCTTCCTAATATCCACATCACACTTCATGATGGAGTTGTAGGTGGTCTCGTGAATTCCAGCAGCTTCCATTCCAATCATAGAGGGCTGGAAAAGAACTTCAGGGCAACGGAATCTCTCAGCTCCAATGGTGATAACTTACCCATCAGGAAGCTCGTGGTTTTTCTCTACTGAAGAACTGCTCTTTGCAGTCTCGAGTTCTTACTCATAGTCCAAGGCAACCTAAGGAAGCTTCTCCTTCATGTCACGAACAATTTCCCGCTGGGCAGCGGTGGTGAACATGTACCCTCTCTCAGTGAGGATCTTCATCAACGATCCAAACGAAGAGATCAAGGGATGGGTAAATGAAAGGATGGGAGAAAAGGGTGGATTAAAAAATCCCTAGTCAAGTTTACTCTATTATGCGAGTAAATATAGTACCAGAAAAGTGTTAGCAACAATACACACTATTAATTGGGAGAGAAATGCATTAATAAAATGTGGAGCCGGTATAAATCAAATTGTGATTTTTAATCAAATTTAGCCAATAAAAAAGCGTTTTAAAAAAGGTTATTAATAAATAAGGTAATTTAGATTTTTAATCACAAATTGTGAATTTTATTTCCTATTTAACCTCTTCAATTAGAAATTTTTTCATTATATTTTGTTAAAAAATACTCTCCTATTTGTCAACACTTCTCTACAATCATTTCATTAGTTTTCCTCTATCTAAAACTTGAAACTTTTAAATTTTTTCCCAAATCCATCAAATCATTTATATACTCCTTTCACTTAAAACTCCAATAAAAAAAAAATCACATTTTATATGTTCTCTTTAAAACCGCAATTTCACATTTGTAAAGCCAAAAACTTACAATTAATTATTTCAGTTTTCAATCCGCCAAAAAGAATTTGTAAAAAACTATTCAATCTAACTAATATAACTAATATTAATTAAATGTGGAAGCACTAATAGACTTCCCATCACTCTGTAGAGGGGGGAAAGAGTCCCTGCTATGAACAAAAAGCTGTGATCTTGGAGGAAAAAAAAAAAAAAAAAACAGATGTGTGACAAACTTATAAAACAAAAAGAGGACGATTGTTTTTATAATAATAATTGTACATCATAACATCTTTTGTAAGCTTACACACCTCATTTATGCACCAAGCTGTTTGTATATAAATTATACTGAGAATATTTGAGTCTCAAAAAAATTGCTGAACAGAAAAATTCTAAATTACACACAGCTATAAAGAGGAAATCAACCACAGCAGTAGCATTAAAAACAAACTGAACTAGAACTCTCCATCCCCAAAATTTAAACCAGGATCCGCATGTGTCCGTGTAGAATAATTAAAGCATTCATAGATATGGCCAAAATCCTTGGCACATTGAGGAGAAACACAAGTTATCAACATCCTTTAACTTGTGCAGATTCACATCATTGCAGTAAACCAGCTTCCTTGAGAGCAGCTTTATATTCTTCAACACTTTGTGCTCGCACCTGCACATTAACAAAAAATAATGTTATGTAGATGAATATCTTGACAACTCTTTCCAAACAATAACAAGGCAAAATCCAAATTTGCAGAATCAAATGTTATGCATCATGATCCAATATCCATCAAGTAGCATACCTCAGTTACACGAGTGCCAAAATGGTTCTCAATCTTCGACATGAGCCTTTCATCCAATTCACCACATATCAGGTTAAATACAGCCCCTGTGAATCAAATGAAACAAATGGAAAAAAATAACTTCACTATTTTGTATCATTGCTGTAAATATCATTCATAATTTAATGAAGAAAGAATAATGAATTACTTTCTTTAGAATAAAAGGATAAAGCAAAAAAAATTACCCTTGCGCCCAAATCGCCCAGCTCTGCCAACCCTGTGCAAATACACTTCATAATCTGGCTCATCACGTACACCGTATTTCTTTGGAAGATCATAATTGATGACCAAATTAACCTGAATAAATATGCACTCTTAGGATGTCATCACATTGAAAAGCAAATGCAGAAATACACAGAATGAGAAGAGTGGAAGATAGAGGAGAACCAATTCAGTACCTGTTGCTGATCAAAGCCACGAGCAAGAATATCTGTTGATATAAGAACTTGGGTCAAACCATCTTTGAACTCCTTGACAACTTTGTCTCTCTCTTCATTACTAAGCGAACCTTGTATAGATGTAACCTCATAGCCCAACTTAACAAGTGCTTCATGTGTTAATCTTGCAGTAATTTTTGAGCGCACAAATATAATTGTTTGCCCCACATTCTCTCCTATTTCAAATATGTAATCTTTTACCACATCAATCTTAGCAAGTTCATCAGGACAATACACTTTATATTGCTTCACTGCATCTAAAGATAGTTCTTCTTTCTTGACAAATAGTTTATTATGATCCATCCTGACAGTCCTTGAAACGAAATTCTTGACAGAGTCATTAAATGTAGCAGAAAACAAAAGAACCTGGAAACATACAGGCGAATCAAAGTTTTCTCAGATAAACAAGAAACTTGAAAATTAACTACACAGCACAAAAGTGACAGAAACATTTGAATCACATATATAGCAAGCAATCTAGGTAAAAAGCTAAAAGGTTTATTCCAATGCAGATGCAGCGGTTCTGTAGCACCAATAAGTGTAACTAGGAACAGTTATATAAATTATATTTACCCTCCATGCAAATTCAAATTACTTGTAGCAATACATTAATGTCTATGCAATATTGTTTGAGTGAACAAGATATATTTCCTTATACTGTTTTCTCTTCTTATAAGATGAATGGATGGCTTTACATAGTATCTTTCACGAGTTCCAGAAGGGCTTAGGGTAAGTACAATTTTGCATGAGCTAATGAAAAGACAGGTTGAAGCATGGGTGACTATGAGCCTGTTTGGATACAAGACTAGAAGTGCTTTTGAGAGCTTCTCTAATGGAAAAAACTCTATATGTCCAGTAGAAAAGCTCTCAAAAGCACTTGTGGCTTGTATCCAATCAGGCCCTATAAATTACACATCATGTCTCTACATGTATGTTAGCATTAACATGCTATCACCAGTCACTATGGATGCAGAAATTTATACACAAGTTGAGAAGGCTAAAAAGATATTCATGCAGTTATTCAGGGTCTATTTGGTTTACTACGAAAATTAACTTTACACAACGCAGCAGACAATGTAAAATCTATGGCTGAGCTTAATTTGGGCACACATCTCGATCATGTTCAACAAATCAAAACCAATTCAACCAAAATCTAAAACAAACGGACACTTAACTAAAAATAATGTTATGTCAGTGTGCAGACCAAATCTATTTAAGAATTTCTTGGGCAGATGGAGACATCATGATGCATGCAAGCACCACTATGCGAGAGAGAATTCAACAAACCTGACACCTAGAATTCTCTTTTTCTATATCTTTCATTATCCTCAGGGAATCATCTCTAAATCCATCCTGCAACAGCATAATTCATAACAATCAAGACACAGCATATTTACCAGCCAAACCCTATTTAAAAAAACAAGACAAATACACATGACCACATCAGCATTCCCTGAACCTAAAACTGTGTCATGCTTGATCTCTGCATGTGTCTTTACAAGCCAGAAATGAATAAATTGTCAAGACAAGTGATTCACTACTACTATCCATCATAACTGGAAGAATGACAACTTACCATACAACACACGTACATGTAAATTCCATTGTGAAACATTAGCAGTGTTACTGGCTAATTCTCCAATAAAATGCAGTAATAACTAATAAGTCTAGGAAGAATGATAAGGTAAAGGATATCCAATCATGAATTGTCATGTATGGTAAGATTACTAACTTAACTAAAAATTACTGAGATACATCAAATTACTAAGTCACTTTAAAAGTCATGTCTAGGGTGATTTCTACCTAGTTGACAGTATTACGCTGTGTATCAACATTAAACTCACAAATAAGTTGTCAACACATGTGGTTTACTAATTAGTAATTACTACAACTACTAGCATAATGACAATTTCCAATTCAATTAAATTGTAACCTATTCCATTCTAAACTAACCTATCCTCCAATAAATCACACTAAATTTCAACAAGTATATATCCAATAGAATTACCTCAGCAAGCATTTGATCAGCCTCATCGAAAACAAGAATCTTCAACCTTGTGGTCCCAAGTTTCTTGAAGCTAATGAACTTCTTGACTGTCCCAGGGGTCCCAATCACCACCTGCGCCATAATAGGTGGCCTTTTCGATACATGAACTGCATCCCGGTCCAACGGCACAAGGCACTCGGATGCAATCCCGGTGTACTTCCCCATCCTGCGAAGCACCTCGATGTTCTGAATGGCCAGCTCCCTGGTGGGGCAGATGCAGAGTGCCTGCGGAGCCTGCACCTTCGGATCGACACGGCTGAGCATCCCAAGCACGAAGCACGTCGTCTTGCCAGAGCCATTGTGCGCCTGCGCAATCAGGTCCCGATTGGGCGGGCTCAGGATCATCGGCAAACTTATAGCCTGGATCTTGCTCGGCTTCTCAAACTTCATCTCCACATAGAGCCCCTTCAAAAGCTCTGGCGAGAGGCTCAGGTCCTCGAATCTCGCTGCCGACGTGTACGGCGTGTCGCCAGAAGTAACCTGAACACAATTCAAAACCCTAACCGATCAAAGAGAGAAACATGATATTGCTAACCTGAACTCAATTCAAAACTAACATTCAATTCAAAACCCTAACCGATCAAAGACAGAAATGCTGGATGTGGTCAATTCAAAACCCTAAATAATAATAAAACAAAGAGATAGAGTGATATTGCGAGCGAAACGCACCGCTTGAATATTAGAATCGTCGGGGTCGTCCAAGAGTTTTGAAGAGTTCTTTTCTTTGTCGTCAATGGTTAACGCTTCCAGGTTAACGGAGGAGGTTTCTGCCTCGGGGGTAGAGACGTTGGTTTCTTCGTCCGCTTCGTCGGCCCAGCTTTTGGTCGCCGGCGCCGGAGGATCAGCGGTGGCGATGGTGGCGGCGGTGGACGACGGTTCTGCCATGTGATTCGTTGAAAGGGGTCTCTGATGCTTTGCGATGTGATTCTTTGTTGCTGAGAACACGCGCTTAGCTTTCACCTATCTGTTGCGTGGCCCAACGTTTTAAAGTGTTTTTATTTTCTTTTTATCTTTTTTGTTTAGTTAGACATTTATTTTGAGCCAAGTTTTTTTTTTCTTTTTCTTTTTTTAACTAAGCATAGAATATAATATAAAATAAAAATAATAAAAAATAAAAATAACAATAATAAAAAAAATATTTAAAACAAAACATATTATATAACATTATTTTCAAGTATGTTAAGGTGTTTTGATTTTATGTGGGTGTTAATAGTGAAAATTGCACTTCCTCCTAAAAAAGGAATATGCTTTTATAAAAAATTTAATAATTTTTATTAAATGATTCTACTAATAAATAATTTTTAAAAACGAGACATGGAATTCATTCTTGATTATAAGTTCTTTTTAATCAAACAAATAAGTTCATAATTTTTAACTTATTAGAGAATTGTTTATTTATTATATATATATATATTAATAGTAATTTCAATAAAGCTATCCAAAGATAACTATAGTAGTATTGTATAATGGTTTGGAAGACAAGTTGTAATTAGATTTTATGACAGCGCTTTTAGTTAAAAAGTTGATTTCAACAATTGTTATACTTTGATGGTGATTTCAATAGTAACAAGAAATAGAGATTGAAAAAGTAAAAATTTCAAGAATAAATGAATATTAGAAAAGTAAAGGGTTTAGAAAAATGCAATAAAGTAAAAAGAGATGAATTCATAAAAGGTGAAAATGAATACATACACAACGATCTTTTGAGCCAATAGCCACAATTTTGATGTGAGATGTTGTCAGTGTTTGAGGAGTTAGGTGATATGATTCAATCCACCAAAAATTGGTAGTTAGATGTCTTATTTATAGACTTCTAATTCTAATGATTGAATTCTATGATTTCGACACTTGTACAACAATATTCCAAAATATATAGATTTTATGTTATTTGATATCTTTGTGTAACTTCTTTATAATCTCTTCACTGGTATTTTGAAATTCGAAATAACATTGCTCCTGGGCGCCTTTATATTCCACGCATGCTTTGATAAAGTTGTTGAAACATAATCTCTATCTAAATGAATTACTTTGATGGTGCATTCAACTTCTCGAATTTTGTTTCATATATATATATATATATATATATATATATATATATATATATATATACTTTTGAATGTACTCTTCTATCTTTCTCGAAACAATTTCATCAAAACCATATATAAGTTCCATCACTTGGACAAATTTTACAAGATAAAGATAACAAATGCCCCCTAAAAATAGTGTGTTCGAGTATTAATTTTCGAAAACATAGTATTTTTGTAGCAAATATTTAGATGTTACTATAATATCTTACCTAATTGAAGCATTGCACATCATTAAATGTCCTAGATAACAAATTACACTTTAACTTTCTACGTGGTGGGAATGTTTATTTCAATTATTGTTGGTCTATATGTTTTTAAATACTTTCCATTTATCAAATCAATATAATTGTCTACATTTACTTCTTAAATCACATAAGCTTTTGCCAAAAAAAAATCTTTTCGATAACATATGGTCCATCCCAATTAGGTGACCATTTACCAAGAACTTTGGATTTCTTATCCATTGGTAATATAACTTTCCATACTAAGTCTCCAATTCGAAAATATTTTTTCCTAACCTTTCAATTATAATGTTTAGCAACTTTTTCTTTTTGATGAATAATGTTCTCTAGAGCAATTAAACGTTCTTCGTCCAAGGTATTCAACTCATCATACATCATATCCCAATAATTTTAGATAGGGATTCCATCCTGCCTTTGAATTCAAATCAAATTTAGATTTATTTCAATAGGCAAAACCGCTTCATGCCCATAAACCTATTTAAAAGGAGTAATACCAGTGCCCTTTTTTAGTGAATTTCGATAAGCCTAAAGAACTTGATCTAAACTTTTATGCCAACTCTTGGGTTTTTGGCCAACTTGTTTCTTAATCAGGCTTATCAAAATCTTATTTATGGCTTCGACTTGGCCATTTGCTTGTGAATAATGAGTAGAAGTTAATAACTTAATATTTTGAGAATTGACATATTGAACTACTTTTCTACCAGTAAAAATGGTGCCTATCTATTTTAAGTGTTTCAGAGATACCAAATCGTAAAATAATATTTTGTTTTATGAAATTTATTATGTCCCATTGATCAACATTTCTCAAAAGAATTGCTTCTACCCACTTTGTAACGCCTCAATTTACCATCTGGTTATTATTGATTTTTAATGAAAATTCTTTTTCAACTTACTTAAGAGTATCTAGTTGAATATAATAAAATTTTGCCAATAACTGATACTCCAAGAAAATTTCATTACTGAGTAATATTTATAAATCTAAAGTAACATATAATAAGATTACAAACTGACACTGATTCTATTACATAGTACAAATAATTCAAATCACTCTATAACAAAAAAATACATCTTTAAACAAAATCCTCTTCTTGTAAACAACTAGTGGTCTCTCTCTGCTATTCATCTACTCGCCCGAATAAAATTGAGGTCATGGCAGGTGTCAACCACAAACACAAAGTACAAGGTAAGTTTATAATAAACATAATTTAAGCAATAGAATATATTCAATATGCAGATATTTATAACAACATCCTCAAAGATGCATGATTCTCGTAAACTCTTATCATGATGCATGAAACGCCTCTCTTTGCTCTCTCGTATTTTGTTGATTTTAATTGAAATTGCTTTCTCCACTTTGTAGTATAATGATTTTAATTATAAATTTTTCACTAAAAACTCTTTTCTTCTTGTTTCAATTTCATGATTCCTTTGGACATAAACGATTTTTCCTCACCACGGTCTATACAAATACAATCCATCAATACAACCAAGAATATAATCCAGTCCAAGATACACAATCCAAATTAATATACAGACAGTTCTAAAGTCTAGTTCAAAGTACAAGTCTTCAAAATATCTTCATCATCTTTTCTTTATAGTCATCCACTGCTTTACTGTTTTTCTGCTCGCCCAAATAAATTGGGGTCATCACAGGTGTCAACCACAGACACAAAAACAGGATAAGTTCATGACAAACACAGTTTGAATAAAACATACATAAAAGAATATATACACAAATGGTTGTAATAATATTTATCAATTAATAAACACTCGTGATTCACTCACAGATTAAATCACACCATCTACACAGCCCAGATCAAATCATATCATCTATACAACACATAGATATACAACATACTCATTAACATATAATCCTTCCACATACTCATCATGTGATGCATGCTTATCTTCTTTATATGATGCATGATTTTCAACTTTTCAACACATGGCCATAGTCAAGATAGCTTAACAACCCGCGAGTTGGATCGATCAGTCAGGATAGGTCTGTGTTGCAATAGGACTCACATCCACTCTACATGTGATCATCATGGGTAGGTGATCTCCCCACGGCCACTATCCCCCAGTTCATCACCTTAGAACGTTCTATCTCAACTCTAGCTATCTGACACACCTCCTCTTGAGGTAACGCGGCTTAACCCCCGCAGGGCATATGCATATGACAACTCTATGAAACTCATCAACATGTAATATCAAGTCCCATGTCAGTGGCCTACCAGAATTTATCCGATCAGTCAGGGTACCCCAGTGTTTTCTAGGTTCTCACTTACACGAACACTTTCATGCTTAGTGATTCCGTACTGCAAGAGCACCCCCTAGCTCAGGAACAGCTCATCTGAACGCACGGGTTTCATCCTGATAACCAACTGACATACAACTTTTTATGATACCCATGAGATGGTTTCATTTACAACAACTCATTCATCTCATCACATCTTTTCTCATCACTTTTCATCATCAACATAGTACACATCTCAACTCATTTTTCATCATCAAAATCATAAAACAACTTAAAATTCATGTAGATTCATAAGACACCAAGCAACATGTTAACCTTATCAAAGTGTATAAAATCACTCATCAACACATAAGCTTTGTGTATTTCAACTTCACAACACATGGAATAGGCTTATTTAACAACATTCACATAAAACTTCATAAAACCATGCAAATATAATTCAAATCCAACAATAAAGATTCAAACCAACAACTCTGAAACATATTTCATTCATTGTAACAAATTATCAAACACATGGTGTGCAAGCTTGAATTCATAGAATACTTTAAGGAAAGCTACTTAAACATTAATCTTTATAAAGTTCAACATAATTCTAAGAATAAA
>PYAF01001957.1:111876-129678 GCA_007407185.1 Glycine tomentella
AATATAATTCAAATCCAACAATAAAGATTCAAACCAACAACTCTGAAACATATTTCATTCATTGTAACAAATTATCAAACACATGGTGTGCAAGCTTGAATTCATAGAATACTTTAAGGAAAGCTACTTAAACATTAATCTTTATAAAGTTCAACATAATTCTAAGAATAAATAGACATGTTCAAGGGTTTGAAAAACAATTTTATTAAAACTTATAAACTTTAGTAAACCATGAAACACTTTAGCTTTAATAACATATTTCATTATATAACTTCAATTCTAATCAGCCTTTTCTTCAAAAAATAGTCATAATACATATAGAATTAAGTTACTTAACATTTACCTATTAAGTTAAATTCAAGTGATTCACTCAAGTAATCATTTATTAAACCAAATCAAGTTACTTATTCAAATACTCATTTCCTTTAGCAACCTTTATTTCTTTAAGGCATTTCATCAAACACCTAACCTACAAAGCTTGGTTTCTTGTAAAAACAATTAAGAATCTCAACAAAATAAATATCCAAACTTGCTTATCATAAACCTCCACATACCTTGCTTTCCTTAAGCTTTTGGACATCTTCCTTCCTTTGAAATTGAATAATCCTTGCTCCTAGGGTTGCTAGTCTTCATGTGAGCTTCCAAGGGTTAGACCTTTGTTTTTGGTTCTAGGTGAAAGGTAGAATGAAATGGAAAGGCTATAGGATAGGTTTTTGCACGACTGAACTCCTTTTAGGACAGCCCAAAATTTCAGTTCCTACACCTTTTTATAGGGTGATTTTGTTACAAATATCCAAGACTAGCATTCCACTTGTTTTCTTCTTATTGGCTAGTCATTTCTAAGCTTCCAAGTGGCCAAGTTCTTGATCCTTCTTCCCTTGGCACGTTGAACTTCATTCCTTGGAGAGCACTGCTTGCTTATTCACGTGGAATGCTAGCTTTTGCTTCTAAAATTTGCAAATATCTTCTTAGGCCATTAATGCTTAACTTTCCATTAGTTCCTTTCCTATTGGCTATTGAATCCCTACCTTCCAAGTGTCCTCCTTCTTGTATTTTCTCAAGATTTCTCTACTTTTCTTAATGTATACGTGCAAGCTTGGCTTGGAGACCAATTTTTACCAATTTTCATGAATGGAAGGATTTTGTGTTTTTCCTTCATTCTTAAATTTACCCCAAAACCCGTTTTAGTAAAATATTGGTTTTGGATTCGTTAACCATTGGATTTCCTTAACATTTTAAAGGTACACTACTCTCCCACATATCTAACTTTTGACCATTGGGATTATTGAAATAATGCCTAGAACTGTCTACGGGTCCAAAGGAGTCAAGAGGAAGTTTACTTCAAAAAATCTTCTTAATTCATTATTACCTTACTTTACAAATGGACCAATGGCATGTATCCTAGCCTTTTAAGCATCCATGTGTCCATTCTTGAAGTTTCTTAGAGTTTTTCTCCATTGATCTAGCATCATACGGTCAAGGCTTTATTTAGAAATCCAGATAAATCCAATTTTCCTTTATTACCTATAATAGCTAGATTCTAATTTCTTATTGGTCCATTTTGCATTTAATTATTAAAATTACTAAACTAACTCTTTTAGAACACCTATTCCTCCCATAATTAAGAGAAAAATCCATAGATTGTATCTATTATTTCCCTGAGGTTTTCTGATACCTGAGATAGTCTATATTGAGCCATTTTCAAATTATTTTCCAAAATTTCTAGTTCAGGGTTCTCTGCCATCAACCTTGCTCATAATTTGTTATCTGAAAGTATTTTATCCAATATTCAGGTTCCCACAAATTTCTAAAGTCATCTTGGTCATTTTTAACCTGAAGGGTATTTTGGTAATTTCACCACTCACCCTAGGGATATAATCGTCATTTCCAAAAATCTTCAAGATATCTCTGTAAGTGTTTCCTTAAGGGTATTCTTGGTCATTTCTAAAGCATCTAAGGGTATTTATAAGATTTCCTCCTTAAGATATCTTGCTAAAATACCTAAGGGTAATTTGGTCATTTACAAAATGTCCAGGGGTAGTTTCGTCCTTTCCCCCAAATCTTTTTGTACTACCTCTAATTAACATTTTACCCTAATAATTGACTGTGATTCCAAAAATTTTGTGTGTTACAATGCATGATTCTCTTAAACTCTTATCATGTGGTACCAACAATCAAGATAGCCCCATCCTAGTGGCACAGAACTGAAACGATCGGTCAGGGTCTCACAGTGTTGCAACATGTGATCATCATGGGTGGTGTGATTTCCCCACTGCCAAGTCACCCCCCAGCTCAGACTTCTCTTATCTGAACACTCGAACTCAGTTCCTGCAGCTATCTGACACACCTCCTCTTTGAGGCAACTCTTATACACACCTTCTCTTTGAGGCAACTCTTATATACACCTCCACTCTGAGGCAACTTCTTATGAGACACATGAGACTTATACATAACTCATTCATTTTATTTTCAACATCAGTTTTCAATCACTGTCTCATATATTCCATTTAGAAATTCAACATAAATCAAGTACAAAACTCAGCTTGATACTCATGTACAGAAATTCATAGAAACACTCAGCAACACATGAACTTCATAGAGATTCATAGAAACACTCAACAATACATGAACTTCATTCAACACTCAATCATATAATTATAACTCAGGTCCAACAATTTCTCAGATACAAATCATACTACACAAAACTTCAAGCATTTATTTTAACATAAACAACACTTAAACTTTTATCATAAATAACACTTAAATTATCTTTATCATAAAGCTTCCCTATATATACCTTGTAACCTCTTAGAAAGCTTGTCTTTCTCTTCCTAGTTTGCTAGCTTTTCCACGTGATTTCTTCAAGAAAGTGGGGTCTTTTCCTACTTGATTTAGGCTTTTAAAAGAAGAGGGTGAAAGTGAAATGAAAGGGATGTAAGGGGAAGTTCACGTGGGATAGGCTATGTAGGAAGGAAGTCTTTGAAAATGACCTCCACTTAAGTTCTCCTTCTCCCTTTATATAGTAGTTGGAAAATAATTTAATATTCAAGGACATATTTTCCCTTCCTAACTAATTTTTCTTCATTTAGTTTTATCCTAACTTAGTTTCTCCTTATTCCATTATATCCTAACTAGGTTCATTATTATTCTTTTACTTTATAGAAAAAATCTTCTAAGCCATAATGATTTTCCTTTACAAGTGTCCACCACTTTACAAGTGTCCTTCCACTTGTCCAATTTCATGAAACTTCTCCATGTTTCTTGCTCCTTCACGTGGACACTAGAGAAAGGAAGAGAAATTTTGCTTCATTTCATGTTACTTTATATACATATGTCATTTTTGATGATGAAGAAAAATCCAATTCCCATATGGCTTCACACATGGCATTTTCTAGTAGGAAGTCAAGTTTGATTTGAATTCTTCTACCTAAAGATAATATTAAGTAATAGAATTCTAGAGTTTTCCAGAAACTAACTTCAATTACAGAATAAGTTGTCCATAAGCAGTCTATACAGAGTGCCATACAGACTTTACATAAAAGATAGTTCTTATCTTAATTCTAATTGGTCCATACTACTTCTGACCATCAAAATTACTAAACCATTTTATTAAATAAGTCTATTCATCCTACAATTAAGAGAAAAATTCATAGATTTTATTTATCATTTTTCTATATTTTTCTGATGCTTGAATTCTTCTGAATAAAGTTTCAAAGTTATTACCTTATAAAATTCATAGAAATTTTATTCTAAGGTTTTTTGTCATAAAGTATTTTGATAATCTATCATCTAAGAGTATTCTGTAATTTCATCAAGTTTTCACAAAATCTCTAAGGGTGTCTCAAACAGTTTTTAACGACCTCAGCCTCTTTGGCGGCATTAGTTAACAAATTCATTCAATGACAACCTTAGGGGAAGGAATTCAATATCTCAAGGGTATTATGGTAATTTCCAAAGTATCCAAGGGTATTTGTGTAATTTTCACCTAAAGGACATTTCTGTAATTTCTGCTTTAAAGTAAGGGTAATATGGTCATTTCTATTAAACTATTTTTGTAATGCCTCTAGTTAATATTTCATACAAATAATTTAAATATAGATCAACCAAACCTAACATTCACATCAATGATTATACAAGAATAATTCATATAACATATATTTTACAGTTATTGAAATATCAGGGTGTTACACACTTGGTAAAATAATCCACTGCAACCAATATATACATATGTCCTTTCAAGGAAGATGGATGAATTTGACTTATTAAATCTAAAGTGCATCCTCGAAAAGGCCAAGCTTTTGTTATTGAATGTAACTCACTTGCTGTAACTTGTTGTATGGGACCATGTTTTTGGCATTCTTCACATGATTTGACATAATTTATGCAATCCTTCAAAATAGTTGGCCAATAGTAGCCTTGTCGAAATAACATCCACTTCATCTTTTCACCAGCTTGGTGAGAACCACAAATTCCTGCATGAGTTTCAGCCCAAGCTATATAAGCTTTTGATTCTCCCAAACATTATAATAGAACTCCATCTATACCCTTTTTATATAACTTATTTCCAATAATAACATATTTTATAGCTTATACGTTATCTTTCGTTCCATAAATAAAGTAGGATCTTGAAGATAATCGACTAAAGGCTTTCTCCAGTCACAAGTTGTCAACACATCTATATTAAAAAAATTTACTTCTTCCTGTAATTTTTCCTTGATAGTTATCAAAGTTTCAAAATTTTGTTTACTCAATTTATAACCAGATGCAATTTGAGCCAAATCATTAGCTTCTTTATTTTGCTCTCAAAACACATGTTCAAATTCAATTTCATCAAATTTACTTAATAAATTAGATGCATATGAAAAGTATTTCAACAAATTACTTTTGATGCACTTAAATATATGAGTCAATTGACGAATGACTAATTCATAATCTCCTTTAATCAATACGTGTCTTGCACCTATATTCAATAATATTTCTAAACCTATTATTAAAGCCTCATATTCTGCTTCCTTATTAGAACAAAAAATTTTGATTTCTAAAAGGATCCTCAGAGGTATATTATTTGAAGAAATTAAAACTACACCAATTCCAGAACCATCTATACATGTTTTGAACCATCAAAATACAGTATCCAGGGTTTAACCCCTGTAAAACATTCCAATATTTCTATGTTTGAATGATTAGCCAAAAAATATGCTAAAATTTGGCCTTTAATAGCTTTCAATGGTACAAAGATAAGTAAGAATTATGTTAATGCAAGGATCCATTTTCCTATTCTATTATGCAAAATAGACTTGGCCAACATAAACTTGATAACATTATTATGAGACAATACTTAAACATTGAAAGACTTTATATAATATTTGAGTTTAGTACCAGAGTAATATAAGCACAAACACAATTCCTCTATAGAGCTATATCTAATTTCAACATCGTTGAGAACTCAACTAAGATAATAAATAGCACATTCTATGTCATTATCATCTTCTTGCACCAACATGCTTACAATAGTTGAATCTGATGCTGAAATATACAATTTCAAATCTATTCCTTTCAAAGGAGGTACTAGAACTAATGGATTAGCAAGATATCTCTTGATCTCATCGAAGACTTCTTAGTGTTCCTTTTCCCATTGAAATTCAACTTCATCTTTTAATATGAGTAAAGATGAAAAAACTTTAGTTTTTCCTGATTGATTAGAAATGAATCTTTTGAGAAAATTCACTGTACCTAATAATAACTGAAGTTGTTTCTTATTATTTGGAGAGGAAGTCTCCAAAATGGCTTTCGCCTTATTTTTATCTACTTCAATTCCCTTTCGATGGATAACAAAATCCAAGAATTCACCTACAGATACATCAAAAGCACATTTCAATGGATTCATTTTCAGTCTATGCTTTCTCCTTCTTTCAAATGATAATCTTAAATGGTTTAAATCATTGTCTTTCGATTCAGATTTCACAACCACATCATCTTTCACTCAAATCATGAAAAATAAGGTTCATTGCTCTTTGGTATGTTGCACCAGCATTTTTTAAACCAAATGAGTTACTATCCATTCAAATGTTCCTAGTGTCAATATATATTTGATCATATCTTGAATAACCATCTAATAAACTTAAAATCCCA
Source organism: Glycine tomentella (assembly GCA_007407185.1). Taxonomy (NCBI): domain Eukaryota; kingdom Viridiplantae; phylum Streptophyta; class Magnoliopsida; order Fabales; family Fabaceae; genus Glycine; species Glycine tomentella. The sequence continues at coordinate 118,009 of PYAF01001957.1, forward strand.
TAGTCTCCTATCGAATAAACTAACATATCAGCAACTAGCAGAGGATACTCATCTTTAGGTGTTGCTACATTGAAGTCTATTGTTGCATATAGGGGGAGCATCATGAAGAGTGAAAGACTTTGATTCAAGAAATGTGTTTTGAGCTTTCAACATGCTTGAAGTGCCTTAAAGTTTTGTAATTGATTCAAGTGTAAGAGAATGACAATCTAATTGATCTTTGCATTGCATTGCATTCATTCATTATTAAGCTTAAATGGTTTTCATTAAAACATCAAAGGTTTTATCTTTTTGGTTAAGGTTTGAAATTGATTAAAAGGTTTTTGGAAAAATGTTTTTCTTACTGTTTTAATCGATTACTTAATGATATAATCGATTATTTTGTTCTTCGTTCAATCTGGAATAACCTTCATAAACAAATTAATCGATTACCTACCGGATTAATCGATTATTTGGCCTTTGATTGAAAATAAACTGCTTTGTTAAAGGTTTTAATCGATTACTTACTTAGTGTAATCGATTACATAGTTAAAAGATTATTTTAAGCCTTGCTGTGATAATCAATTACCATTAACAGTAATCGATTACATAGTTCATTTGGTAAATGACTGTTTTTTGGTTCAATCGATTACCAAAATTCGTAATCGATTACATAATTCATTTTGTGAAACATAGCTTTCTGTCTTAATCGATTACAGCTCAGTTTAATCGATTATTTTGCTCATTGCTGAAACCCAGAAAGCTTCTTTAACATTTTAATCGATTAAGTGATAATTTAATCAATTACATACGAATTTTAATCGATTATTAGGTGCGTTTAATCGATTACAGGTAGTTACGCATTCTGTTATAAATAAGATTCAAGGCTTGGCTTGTTTTACAACTAGACCACTTAGTATTTTTGAGTATATACAAGCCTTCTAAGCATTTCAAAGTGATTTTCTCAGTGTTTTTACTTCCTGCTTCATTCAAAACATCAATGGATCTTTGAATGATTCTTGAGCAAGATTCTTTTCAAGGTTAAGGAAAAGCATGGTCTGATTTTGTTTGCTACTCAACCTGACTTGGTAATTCATGTGCATTATATTCATTGGATCATCAGGTTGTCTCTCTCCTTAATCTTTGTGTGTAAATTTGGTTTTGAATTCCTGTTGTAATTGGCTATTATAATGTGGGTTCTTCTTGCTTGGTTCTAGAGAAGGGTTCTCTAACTTAAGAACAGAGTAGTGTTTTCTGGTTCTTGCTCCTTAGAATTCTAATAGGGTTTTAGATTTCTATTCTTTATCTAGTGTTGATAAAGGGGAGAGTTTTGTAAAAGCTTGTAAGAACAAAAATTTATAATAGTGAAACTCTAATCTAGTGTTGATTAAAAGAAACTGAATGTAGCTTCTGTTGTGAAGTGAACCAGTATAAATTGCTTGTGTCTTTAATTTTATTTCTCCATTACTCATCTTGTTCATTGATCATTGATTCTTTGATTCATATCCATTGTCAAACGAGTTCTGTTTCGATCTATTGCTTTCTTGGGGCTGAGTTATTTGATTGAGTAAAAAAAATTCTTGGTTTTGAAAGTGATAAAGATCCTGAACTCTGATTTGAATTAATTTTAAAATACCAAGGTTTTAACCAATTCACCCCCCCTCTTGGTTATTGTGAGTATTCCTATTTATTTTCAATTGGCATGAAGAGTTGGTTCTAGAGAGTTATTCAAGATCAATATCTTTTCTTCAAAAAGAAAAATGAATACCTCACAAATTACCTTCAAAGAAGGTGCTTCTCTCAATTGTCCTCCAATGTTTGAAGGGGAGCACTTCAGTTTTTTGGAAAAATAGAATAAAAATCTTTATTCAATCAAATGACACAGGTGCTTGTGTTGATTCAAGTGAAGCCAAGCATCAATGAACAAGAATCAAAGGCTCAAAAGTTTTGTGCTTTCAACATGCTCAAAGGCAAAGTTCCATGGAAAGCATTGAAGACCAATTTGATTAATTGTAAAAGGAAGTATATGATCTGATAATCCAATGGTGCACATCATGCATTAATCATTCATTTAGGATCATTGGATTAAAAGGTTTAATCAAAGGCAGTATATAACTAAGGCATTTAAAAGGTTAAGTTTTTGGAAAAACAAAGTTTTACTGAAGTAATCGATTACACATATACTGGAATCGATTATTTTGTTCTTCGTGCCTTCAGAAAACAAATCATGATCATTGTAATTGATTACATATCGGTTTAATCGATTACTAAGGCTTTTTATGAAAAATTGAACTCTCTGTCTTAATCGATTACATAGAGGTTACAAGCCTATGCATATAGACTTAGAAAAATCACAGCTCACTGTCTTAATCGATTACATATCGTATTAATCGATTACTAAGCTCATTTAGGAAAATATGACTGATTGGTTTAATCGATTACTTCAAGGAATAATCGATTATATTGTTCATAGCCAAACCCAGAAATTATTAGGAGCATTTTAATCGATTACAGTCTTGATTTAATCGATTACAAATGGTAAATAATCAATTACAGGAGCGTGTTTAATCGATTATTTTCAGTTAAAAATCTGTTATAAATAGAACTCACTTCTTTGAAGTTTGTAACTTTTGATTTTTCGTATTCTGGGCTTTCACAAACATTCTGAGCTTTCATTAATGAGTTTCTCTGAGTTCTAAACATACTTAGCTTCACAAAATGTCATATGGGTTTTTGATTCAAGAAGGTGAAGCTTCATTCATTCAAAACATAAGGAAAAGGTTGCATATGTGTTGATAATCTGTCATCAAACCTATGATTCGTTCATGTGCATTCATTCTTGGATTATCAGGTGATATTTTTCCTTATTCTTTGATGGTGTAAACTGTTCTTTGAATTTTGTAAAGGTTAGTCTATTGTAAATGAGTTTCTTGCAAGTGTAGAGATAGTGTTTCTCTAAGGACAACTGAGTAGTGTTCTCAGTGTGGGTTTTGGTCTCTAAGGATCTAATAGGGTTTTGGATCTCTGAACTTCATCTAGGGTTGATGAAGAGAGGCTTGTAAATTTGTTTGTAAGGATATTATTTTTACAATAGTGGAACTCTACTCTAGTGTTGAGTAGAAGAACTGGATATAGCCTCATAGGGTTTGAGGTGAACTAGTATAAAAACCTGAGACTAATCTTTCTTCTCACCTATTCATCTCTTAATTGCTTTGTTTGTGAATCAATTTCATTGCTCAGAAATCTATACTTTGTTTTCTATTCTTCTTGGAAAGGGAAGTTGATTGAATATTGATTCTTGGTGTTGAAACATCTTTTGAATGTGATAAAGATTCTGTGGTAACTCTGATTTTAAAATTTTAATTGGCCAAGGTTCAACCAATTCACCCCCCCTCTTGGTTGTTTTGAAGTATTCTTATTATTTTCACTTGGAATGCTATAGAAAAGGGTCCTTTGATTCCTATTAAAACTGTTGGCAATGAAATGATTCCCAAAGAATGGGATGAAATGACTGATGCTGAAAAGAGAGTTGTCCAATATGATTTTAAAGCTAAAAATATGATCACCTCTGCACTTTCTTCTGATGATCTTTTTAGAACAATGAGATGCACAAGTGCAAAAGAAATGTGAGAGGTGCTGGAAATAACTCATGAAGGCACTGAAGAAGTTAGAAGATCAAGAAAGCATGCCTTGATCCATGAGTATAAGATGTTCAAAATGAACACCACAGAAAGCATTTCTCAACTACAAACAAGATTCACTCATATAGTCAATCATCTACTGGGTCTTAAGAAGATCTTTGATACTGAAGAATTAAACATCAAGATCTTGAAGTGTCTTACAAGGCTTTGGAAACCAAAGGTGACAACAATCAAGGAATCTAAAGATCTATCAAAGATGTCCATGGCTGCACTATTTGGTAAGTTACTTGAATATGAGCTTGAAATGTCTCAACTAACTTGTGCTGAAGATGCAAAAAAGAAAAATAAAAGTATTGCATTAAAAGTTGCATCATCAAAGTCAGAAAAAGTGGAAGATTCAAGTGAAGAGGATGAAGAGGACAACATGAACTTGGTTGTCAAAAAGTTCAGTAAGTTCTTGAGGAAAAACAAGAACAAAAAGTTCACAAAGAACAACAAGATCATCAACAACAACAACAACAAAAGGATTGACAACAATTTTACTTGTTTTAAATATGGAAAACCTTGCCACATCAAATCAGAATGCTCAATCTTTTTGAAAAAGCAACAAGGTGACAAGAAGGTGAGGAAGGAAGGAAAATCCAAAAGAGCCTACATAGCTTGGGAAGATAATGAGTCAACAACATCAGAATCTTCAACTGAATATGAAGAAGTAAACATGTGTCTCACCTCCACATTCAATGAAGAAGATGATGATCTATCAATTGATGGAGATGAGGTAAATTCTGAACTTGAACAAGCTATTAATGCTTTCCAAGAAATGCATGAAGAAGCCCAAAAGCTTGCAAAATCCAATGATGAGCTCAAAGGAAATCTTAGATGACATGTTGCAAAAATTACTTAATTGTAAACTAAAATTTGCGACTTGAAAGAAGAAAATGAAAAACTTTTTTCAAGTTACAAAATGAATGGATGTGTATGTGCTTCTTCTACTAATGTTGACAAATATAACTTGCTGCAAAAGGATTTTGATGATTACAAAAGAAGTCAAGGAGAAAAATACATGTTACTCCTATCCAAGAATAGTGATTTAATTGATATTTTGAGAAAGCTTTACAAAGGTAAATGCAACTTGGCTGAAATGTTAAGTATGCAAAAGTATGCTGGAGATACTTCTGGTTTGGGGTACAAACAAAGATCAAAATCTTTTGGAAAAACTGTATTTGTGTCTCCAAAACAGAAGAATCTAAAGAAGTTCAAAAACTCAAAGATCAATCAAAATTCTTTCATGAGAAAATCATCAAAATCTTTAACATGCAAATGTTGTATGGAAAAAGGACATACATCTTACAAATATTATGCTAGGAGATTCTATGTGCCTAATGGAGATTGCATTTGGGTTCAAAAGAAAAAGAAACCTGCTAACCCCTATGGACTCAATATCAATTGGTTACCTTCCTTTATAAATTGATTTGATTTTTGCAGGTATGTCTAAGAGCTAGATCCTCATTATGGTACCTTGATAGTGGATGCTCTAGACATATGACGGGTGACAAGTCTATGCTTACAAATATAACTCTTAAAGATGGAGGATTTGTCACTTTTGGGGATAATAACAAAGGAAAAATCATTGGAGAAGGCAACATAGGAGATAGTTTGAAGCATAATCTCTTAAGCATAAGTCAACTCTGTGATAAAGGATTCAGAGTCTCATTCAATGAGAATTGCTGCATGATTTGTGATGGGCAAAGTGGTGAAGTGATTCACATAGGTAAAAGGAGAAGTAATATTTATTTACTTTCAATTGATCATGCATTCTTTCATAACACTTCATGTCTAATAAGCAAGATTGATGAATCTTGGTTGTGGCATAGAAGGGCAAGTCACATTAACATGCATCATATGAACAAGCTAATTAAAAAGGATTTAGTAATTGGTTTACCCAAACTCAAGTTTGAAAAGGACAAACTATGTGATGCTTGTCAAAATGGGAAACAAACCAAAAATTCTTTTTAAAGTAAAAACATTGTTTCTACCTCTAGACCTCTTGAATTACTACATATTGACTTGTTTGGTCCTTCTAGAACTATGTGAAAATGATTGGAAGACTTCACACTTAACCAAAAGGGGGGTGAATTGGTTAAACCTTGGTATTTTAAAAATTTCTTTAATCAAAATCAGAGTTGCCTAGGATCTTTATCACTTTTCAAAAACAAAAAAACCTTATTCAATCAAATGCTCAGCCCAAGGGATTCAATAGCTCAAAAAACAGAGTTTGACATCTAAGATAATAGAATCAATAAACATAGAATATAATGAGAATAGAGGTAAAGAATCAACACACAAGTGATTTATACTTGTTCACTTCAAAACCATGAAGCTACATCCAGTTTCTTCCAACCAACACTAGGTTAGAGTTCCACTATTATAATTTCCAGTTCTTACATTCAATTACAATGTCTCCCTTTATCAACCCTAGATAAAGTACAAAAATCTAAAACTCTATTAGACTCTAAGAGACAAGAACCTGAGAACACTACTCAGTTCTTTCACCTAGAGAATCCCTTCTCTAGTTACAAGCAAGAACCCAATTACAATAGCCAATATACAATCAAAATCCAAAATGAAAATTACAATTAGATTAAAGAGAGAAACAACCTGATGATCCAAAGAATGCAATGCAGTATGAAGTATTAGAACAGGTTGAATAACAAAATCAAAATCACCTTTCCTTAATCTTGAAAGATTTCTTGCTTAAGAGTGACTCAAACTCTCATGATCAATGTAAAAATAGAGCAAGAAATTATTAACCCTTAGAAAACACTTTGAAAGGCTCACAAGACACTTTAAGCTCAGAATATATGAATGGGTATTGTTTTTCTTCTTTAAACAAGCTGAGCATCAATCTTATTTATAACTGAAATTCATAACTAACTGTAATCGATTAAACGCGCCAAATAATCAATTATTTTGCACATGTAATCGATTAAATCAAGAATGTAATTAATTAAACCGTTCATAAGCATTTCAGGATTTTCTCAATGAATAATCGATTATTCTGTCCTGTAATCGATTAAGGTAGGAGACCTCAAAATATCAAAATGCACTATGTAATCGATTACAAACTTTGGTAATCGATTAAAGTAGGAGCTTGTAGCCTTCCAAATACACTGTGTAATCGATTATGAAATGTGGTAATCGATTATCTAATACAAACTTACAATTTTCAAACTCATAATGTAATTGATTACTAGAAATGGTAATTGACTAAAGCAGGGAGATGACTTTTTCAAAATAAGTTTGTATAATCGATTACGATACATTGGTAATCGATTATCCCAGCACGATTTTAAAATACATATAACTATGTAATCGATTACAATGAAGTGGTAATCGATTATATTCAATCACAAGGTAGTTTATATGAAAACAAAGGTCAAATAATCGATTATCCCGATAGGTAATCGATTACAATGTTCTTGAAAGCTTTTCCAAGTTAGACTAAGAACAAAATAGTTGATTGAATGAAGTATGTAATCTATTAAACCAGCAGAAAATGTATTTTTCCAAAATCCTTTTCGAACATCTTTAAAACTTAACCATTTTATGAAAGCCTTGTTTAAATCTTATGAAAATCAATTAGTTTATTCATGAATGAATGTATGCAATGCACTTAGATCACTAGATTGCTTTTCTCTTACACATTTCACACAATCTTTAACTTCAAGGCATCCATTTGCATGTTGAAAGCTCAAAACAAATACTTGATCAATTTCCTTTACAATCTTCATGTTGCTCCCCCTGTATCCAACACTATGAGTTTAGGAGGCAATTATTATGGGCTTGTCATTATAGATGATTATGTTAGTATATGGATGTCCTAGAGACAATCTTTTCATTAGATTAAGACGTACATGTACTTTTCATATTGTCATGAATAAATTATAAGTGCTCTTTATCTTGTTTCATATTCTATCTCGATATCATTATTAATATATGAGTAACTGGATAAAACCCTTGGAATAGAATAGGTATCTCTTGAGTATCAATGATTGGATCACGATCATGAGGATTCAAGGATACCAGATGTCTACTCTTAATTTTATGTTCCTAGTCTAGAGACATTGAGGATGGGGATCAGTGATCTCGGGTAAGACTAGCACGACTTATCTACTTGTATGTAGATACAAGGTAAAGACCTCATGAGCTACAGACATGGAGATGTCTTAGCTAAAGTCGTGGGTGGACCTATAAGGGTATAGCTCACACTGAACGGATCCACAAAGAGACTCTATGAGGAAATCTCACAGATAATATCATTAGAGTAGTCTCTTATTATTTGGGTGTGTCTTTCCTTAGACTAGAAGTTTTCACCTAGACTGTGTTCTAGAAGACATGTTTTGATTGTATACCTTGTCTGCCTGAAACATGGAAACACATAGGTATACCTTTGGGCATGTCCTGAAAGAACACGAGTCTAGGGTGACTAGCTGAAGGAATTTGTCAAATCTTTGTGAGAGATTAGGTTATCTGTAAACAGGAGAAATCGGGATGACATTTACGGGACTCGGGAATCTATGCATAGTAAAAGCCTTTAGAGTCAGTAAAATTGGAGACTCCCTATTTTGTATTAAAGCTTACCCTAGATCGCAAGGGTAGATACGTTTCCTTACCCTAGGTTTTATGGGAAGGTAACCGAGACGAAAGGAAATACATACAGAAACCAAATAGATTTAATAGGATGATCTTGTCATTTACCTAACTAGTTCTGGAGCAACAAAGCATTGCTAGTGCTCTGTGTTGTCATTAAATGGGTAGTGGCCTTGTTGGGCCCAAACTCATTTATGTCAATAGCTATGTTGGGCCTAATGGGTCACACACTAACACTTTATTGTCATGACATTATAGTATTAAAGGTTTTGGGCCTAATAATGGTTGTTGGCCCAAGAAGGAGTTTGGATACCTATCTTAAAGAGAGAGGGGAGCATGAATGGAGTTAATGGGCTTGGATAGTCCAAGACATTATTAATTAATTTAAATAGTTAAATTAATTATCTAATATTTAAATTTGATAATTTAAATTTTGAATTTAAATATTTTAAACATAAATTAACTATAGTAGTTAGTTTCGTATCAAAAGGAGAAGATGAGAGCTAGATTTGAATTTGAATTCAACTAGCATCTTATCATGATCATGTCCTAGATTTCAGGAAGAAGTTTGAGGGCTGATTAGGGGCGTTACATATGGCTGGATATTTAATTATTATTTGGAAAAATAATTCCCAAGTAATTGACTTGGTCTTAGGAGGATATGATGGGAGGTTGTTGGCAATTTTTGAAATGCAACAACTCCACTTTTTTCTTTACGTGTGGGGTGCTCCATAATTAGATTTGTTGGTTAAAAAAATATGACTCAAAATCTTCTATAAAGTGTGCTCTTGTGATCATAGTTCTCTAATGGTTTTTGAGAAAAAAAAACCTATCTACCTTCCTCCCTTTCATGTGCCTCTTGTGTGAGTTTTGACAGAAAATTCATCCACCAATATCATCTATTAGTGAGCCTCTTAGATAAGAAAAACACTTTGAAACCTAACCTTCTTCCTCTCCATTGGTGCGCCTAGCCTTCCTCCATTGGTGTTTGTTGGTGGCCTTCAAGAAGTGTTCTTGAGTCTTGACAAGGAGTGGTTTGGATCAACATTAGAGGGCTTGTATCTTCAAGCCTATCCTTGATCATCAAGTTTCGAATATAAACAAAGTAATATCTATGTCCTAAAGAATGATTCTTGTGTGGTATGTATGTTTCCACTTGAAAAATTTTGTTTTTCTTCTCACATGCCTTCGGGCTTCAAGGCCCTATCTTTCAGATTACTCTAGATTTACTTGGACTCTGTTTTTGAAATTCAAAAGTGATGCTTTCCATGCTTTTAGAAAAATGGCCAAGCTTGCTCAAAATGAAAAAGGTAACAAAATTATCTCAATAAGAAGTGATCATGGTTGAAAATTCCAAAAATGAAAATCTTGAAAAATTCTATGAAGAAAATGGATTAACCATAATTTTTCAGCTCCAAGAACACCTCAACAAAATGGTGTTGTGGAGAAGAAAAACAGATCTCTTGAAGAAGGAGCTAAAACTCTTCTTAATGAGACAAATTTGTCAAAATATTTTTGGGCTGATGCTGTAAGCACAGTTTGCTACACTTTGAATAGATTACTTATAAGGCCTATTTTAAAGAAAACTCCTTATGAGCTACAAAGGTAGAAAACCTAACATTTCTCATTTGAGAGCTTTTGGCTGTAAGTGTTTTGTTTTAAACAATGGGAAAGAATCACTTGGAAAATTTGATGCTAAAGCTGATGAAGTTATTTTCCTTGGATATTCATTACATAGTAAAACATATAGAGTATTCAATAAAAGAACAATGTGCATGGAAGAATCTGTACATGTGATTTGTGATGAGTCTAATCCCTCAAAAGAGGAAAAGAAGTATGATGTAGATACAGGTCCTAAGGAAGAATTTCTTTAGCTTAATAATTCCATAAATAAGGAGAAAGAAGAACCAAGTGCTGAAATGAAACCATCAACACCTGTTCAAGAGCCAAAAGATTGGAGAACATTAAGAGATCTCTCACTTTATAACATCATAGGTGAAGTTTCAAAGGGAGTATCTACTAGATCTTCATTAATAAATCTATGTTGAAATATAGCTTTTGTTTCTCAAATTGAACCTAAGAATATTGATCAAGCCTTAATTGATGAACATTGGATGCATGCCATGCATGATGAGTTAAATCAGTTCAAAAGAAATGAAGTTTGGGAACTTGTTCGTAGACCATCCTCTCTCAAACCCATTGGCACAAAATGGATTTTTAGAAATAAACTTGATGAGAGTGGAATTATAGTCAGAAATAAAGCTAGATTGGCTGAAAAAGGTTACAACCAAGAAGAAGGCATTGACTATGAGGAAACCTATGCTCCAGTTGCAAGATTGGAAGCCATTAGGTTATTGCTTGCATATGCATGTTCAATACATTTTTAACTTTTTCAAATGGATGTCAAAAGTGCCTTTTTAAATGGATACATTGAGGAGGATATATATGTTGAACAACCTCTAGGATTTACTGATTTTAAACATCCAAACTATGTTTTTAAACTTAAAAAGGCTCTTTATGGTTTAACGTAAGCTCTTAGATCTTGGTATGAAAGATTAAGTAAATTTCTGCTTGACCAATCTTTCACAAGAGGTCATGTTGACAAAATCTTGTTCATTAAAAGGCATAAGAATGATATCTTATTGGTTTAAGTATATGTTGATGATATAATTTTGTGTTCAACTAATCATTTATTGTGCAAGGAATTTTCTAAAGCTATGCAGAAAGAATTTGAAATGTCAATGATGGGAGAATTAACATTCTTTCTTGGACTTCAAGTGAAGCAAATGAAGAATGGAACATTTCTCAATCAATCCAAGTATTGCTTTGAAGTAATAAAAAAGTTTGAAATGGAGAAAAGTAAAGATGCTGCAATTCCAATGGCAACATCTGTAACGCCTCTCTTGATTCTCTCGTGCTTGATTGATTTTAATTAAAAACTCGTGTCCACTTTGTATTAAAATGATCTTAGCTGTAAATTTTTCACGAAAATTCTTTTCGCCTTGTTTGCTAATTTTATGTAAATAGCATAAACGATTTTCCTCACCACGGTTCATTTATAAATAAGAGTACAGTCCATGATACAGTCCACTATACAGTTCATAATACAGTCCATAATACATGTCCAATAATATACAGACAGTCCAAAATACATAAGAACCACAAATAACAAGCATCACAACATTGACATCACATCTTCCAATTATCCATGCACATCTTCATTCCACCATCCATGCTCAGCTACTACTGTTCCTCTGCTCGCCCAAACGAATTGGGGTCATCACAGGTGTCAACCACAGACACAACTCGGGTAAGTTTATGACAAACATAGTTTGAATAAGATATATATAAAAGACCAATTGATTCACAGATTATTTCACAGCACCCAGATTAAATATTCAGC
>PYAF01001957.1:132007-146836 GCA_007407185.1 Glycine tomentella
AATTAATCACCTACCCTTCATGTAGCAATTCTTGGGTTCTTTGAGGCATTTCATCAAACATCTTGTATACAAGGCTTAATTTCTATAAAGTCAACATACTTCTAGGAATAAAACATGTTTCCAACCAAGTTTATCATCAAACTAGATATAGATACTTAAGGAAACATAGAAGGATTTCAGCCCATCATCCAAATTATAGAAACATAGTCTATTATCCCATTTTAATTTCAAAACCATGTAAGAATCTTATTCAAACTTTGAATATCATAAACTCCCCATACCTTGCTTCCTTCTCCAATTCTTGGACAGCCCCTTGCTCCTAATGCTTTTGGACAGCTTCTCCTTTAAAATTGATTGATCCTCCCTCCCAGGTTTCCTAGGGCTTCACGTGAGAATTTAAGGGTGATAGGCCTTGGTTTTGTTCTATGTAAATGGTAGAATTTTAAGAAATGCGATGGAAAGGCTTTGGACCATGTTTTGGCATGGCTGAACTTCCTTTTGGACAGCCCAAATTTCAGTTTATATTACCCTTTATATAGGGTGATTAAAGCTTGATTTTTATTACAAAGATCTAAGAGTTATGATGGCTACCTTCCAAGTGGTTAAGTTTTTATTGGCTAGCCATTTTCCTCCTTACAAGTGGCTGTTTTCTTGAAAATTCTCAAGGCTTCTCTACTTTTCTTGGTTATGCACGTGGCTTTGCTCAGATTGCAGAGCAATCTCCATTAATTTCGTAACATAGATAGGTTTTAAAAGATACTTTGTGCTTTTCTTCATTCTTGACTTTTTCCCAAAACCCATATTAGTAAAATAGTGGTTCGGAATTCATTAACCGTTGGATCTCCTTAAAATTTTAAACGTATACTCCTAACTCATATATCTAAATTTTGACCGTTGGGATTTTTGAAATAATATTTAGAACTTCGTACGTGCTCAAAAGGAGTCAAGAGGGAGTTTTTTCAAAAAAATCTCCTTATGCCATCATTGCTTGGCTTTCCTCTAGGTTTTACCTTATTGGCTAGTGTTTTTCTACCTTCCATGTGTCCATTCTTGAAGTTTCTTAGAGCTTTTCTCCGTTGATCTTGCATCATACTGTCAAAGCTTGTATTAGGAATTCTAATCAACCAATTTTTCCTTTGATTACATGTAATAGCTTTTCTTGAATTCTTATTAGTCCGTTTTGCTTTGAATTATTAAAATTGATAATCTAACTTATTTAGAGCACTTATCCCTGTCATAATTAAGGGAAAATTCTATAGATCCTGTCCATACTGGTCTTATAATTTTCTGATGCCTAGGGTAGTCTAAATTAAGCTCTTTTCATCCTATCTTCCAAAATTCGTAGAACTTTTATTTTAAGGTTTTCCGTCACCAACCTCACTGATACTGGGTTTTCTAAAAGTATTTTATCCAATGGTGAAGTTCCCACAAATTTCTTAAAGTTCATCTGGTCAGTTGTTGACCTAAGGGCATTTTGGTAATTTTACTCCTCACCCTAGGGGTATAATTGTCATTTCCAAAAAATTGTTCAGATCATCTCTGTAATTGTCACCCTAAGGGTATCTTTGGTTATTTCTAACCCATCTGAGAATATTTATAACATTTCTTCCTTAAATGTCTTACCGGACTTCCTAGGGCAATTTGGTCATTAAAAAAATATCCAGGGGTATTTTGGTCATTTAGTGCCTTAGGGACCTATCTGTCATTTATGAAATTGTCCAAGGATATTTTGGTAATTTCTCCTAGGGATACATTGGTCATTTCCAGAATTGTTCAGGGCAAAATTATCATTTTCATCCTAGGACATAAACGTCATTTCTGAAATTGTTCAGGGGCGTTCTTGTCATTTTGCCCTAAATTTTTTTTTTCTGCCTTTCATTAACATTTTACTCATAGTAATTGTCTATAATTCCCTAAATTTTGGGGTGTTACAACATCAACCTATCTTGATTCGGACGAAAATGGAAAGAGGGTTGATGAGTCAAAATTTAGAGGAATGATTGGATAATTATTATATTTGACAGCTAGTAGACCAGACATAATGCTAAGTGTGTGCTTTTGTGCAAGATATCAAGCAAATCCCAAAGAGACTCACCTAACAGCAGTTAAAAGAATTCTCAAATATCTCAAGGCTACACCAAAAGTTGGTCTTTGGTATACCAAAGGTGCTTCAATTAATATTATTGGTTATTCTGATTCTGACTGTGCAGGATGTAAGTTAAATAGAAAAAGCACTAGTGGAACTTGTCATCTACTTGGAAGTTCATTAATCTCATGGCATTGCAAGAAACAATCTTGTGTTGCTTTGTTAACTGCTGAAGCGGAATATATCTCAGCTGGAAGTTGTTGTGCACAAAGTCTATGGCTGAAGCAACAATTACAAGATTTTGGAGTTGAATTGAAAGAAATACCTTTGCTATGTGACAACACAAGTACTATCAACATTTCAAAGAATCCAATAATGCACTCAAGGACCAAACATATTGAGATAAGACATCATTTTCTCAGAGATCATGTTCAAAGAGGTAATATCAAAATTGATTTCATTGACACTCATAATCAATTGGCTGATATATTTACTAAACCATTGGCTAGAGATAGGTTCTATGCTCTTAGAAACATGCTAGGAATATTGGATGAATCTAATCTCTGTTAGCTTGAATGTTGTATGCCTTTTCATATGAACTGATTTGTCATTTGAATCCATCATCACAAATGCTCAATATTTCCAAGTTGTGCTGCAAAAATTATATTTAATATGATATTTGTTATGTAATAATCGATTAAGTGTCATATTAATCGATTAAAATCACTTAAATCAAGATTTAGAATGAAATCTGAGCTTATTTAATCGATTACATAAACAATATAATCATTATTCCTCTTAGAAACTCATTTTCAGAAAATTGAATGTTTCTATAATAATCGATTAAGAGTCGAATTAATCGATTAAAATGATCAAAAGTTCTTTTACTACATAAAAATTCACTGGAATAATCGATTACAGTGAATTATAATCGATTAAATGATTGAGAATCAATTTTTCAAATTTCAAGACTTAATGGAATAATCGATTACATGTCGGATTAATTGATTACACAAGCTTCTATATGTTTCTGAAATTCAAACTTCTCTGTGATAATCGATTAAATCATAAAATAATCAATTACACTTCATATTCTACATGCAAATTTTACAAAAATAATTGATTATGTTACGAATTAATCGATTACTGTATCTGCTAAAAGCAATTCTGCTTACGAATTAATCAATTACACAAGGAAATAATCGATTATTCATGTATTTACTGCAAAATCTGACAGATTTTCTTAGAAGTTGTAACTGCCCAACTCCCACCTAATTCAAATTTGAATCCTCTGCAGTGATTTAATTTGTACTAACTGCTCCTAAATTCAAAATTCAAATACTTGGAGCCTAAAAATCTCTATAAATACAACCTATTGTGAAGGAAGAAATCACACCTACCTTCATTCTTCTCTTTCAATCTTCATTGTGCCTTTCTTCTGTTTAAGTTTAGTAAACTCTGCCCAAAAGATGTCTGCCTCTAAGAGAGTTAAGACCTCTAAGAGAAAGGTTGGAGAAATCTCTAACTTAGTGGTTAGTAGGTTGGATCATTGGTTCCCTGCAGAAAGGGACAGAATGACATATCTCCAATTCAATGCCACTAAGTTAGTGTGTCCCCCTAAACACCTAGAATTAGACTAGTTTATTAGGGAAGGCTTCCAATTCCCTGCTTTTATTGAAACCCAGGGGTTAAGAAAGTTTGTGGAGATGAAGGGTACATTCTACCCTGAATTGGTCAAGGTGTTTTACACCTGTGCCAAAGGTTCCATGGATGGGATTTTGAGGTCCCAAGTGAATGGAGTTGCCATGGAAATAACTCCAGAAGTATGGGAGGCAGTGGCTGGTATTTCATTTGAGGGAGAAAGAAAGTTTGAGGAGGAGGCTGAGGGATACAATAGAGTGGAGACCTATAGGGGAATGCTGATTGATCCCCAAATAAGGCTAAAGTTTAGGCTTAGCACTGGCCCCATGACCCATGAAGACAGACTCCTACACTATATAATCACATATATTCTCACTCCTAAAGCCACAAACTATGCCCAGGCAACTGATGATGACCTAACACTAGTGTATGGTCTCAAGGATTCAATTCAAATGAATTGGATTCTCATTCTTGAGGAGATTATGTTAAAGTCCAAGAGGCTTATGAACTATCCTTTTCCCTATGTTGTACTCATCTCTAGATTCATAGATTATTTCAACATATATTTCTAATGAGGTGGTGGATAACGCCAATTCAAGCAACAATCTTATCAAGGAGAAGCATCTAACCAAACTAGGGATGGTGAAGACACCTCAAGGATTAAAAATGGCTGGCCAACAAGCTACTCCTGCTGCTGGTGCTGGGATAGAAGAGGATGATGAAGAAGATGCTAAAGAAGGAGGCCCCACTCAACCTGCCTATAGTCCATTTGAATCCTTAATGATTCAAAAGATGGATGGTCTGCTATCTCTTCATCATGAATGTAGGGTTAAGACCAATGCAGCCTTAGAGGAAATTAAGTCTAGGCTAGAAAGTATTGAAGCAACTGTGATGTTTGATAATTTTGAATCTTTCTAGTTTATAAGCTTTGTATTTCCTCTTTTATCTTTGTTTTCTGTTTTTTTTTTTAAAGCAACGTACTAGTTTCCTCTTGATTAATGAAGTTATTTCTATTTCTCTTACTTGTTATCTGCTGTACTGTTTAATTTTTGACTTTGGTAAGCCAAATAGGGGGAGAAATGGTTGATTGATTGTGTAACTGAATGTGCTCTGGATTGTACTCTGTTCTACCCTATTTTTCTGCACATTTTTTGCATAAATCAAAAACTGAATGAATTGTTAAATTAAGGGGGAGCTAAGTAATCAAATGAACAAATTAAGTCACATATACAAGTTAATGAATGATGAATAAAGCAAGCAAATATCTTAACACTTGTTCTTGGCAAAAAGTCTGTGATTATTTTCAGCTTCGAAAAAGCTTAAGTCTTTCTATTTGATTCCCTCAAAGAACTTCAAGTCCAACAAATGATCAATCAAGAATTCGGAATGTTCAAAGACAAAAAGGGGGAGATTGTTGGATATAGGGGGAGGATCATGAAGAGTGAAAGACTTTGATTCAAGAAATGTGTTTTGAGCTTTCAACA
This sequence comes from Glycine tomentella, assembly GCA_007407185.1. Lineage (NCBI taxonomy): Eukaryota > Viridiplantae > Streptophyta > Magnoliopsida > Fabales > Fabaceae > Glycine > Glycine tomentella. Next base: position 137,219 of record PYAF01001957.1, read on the forward strand.
TGCTTGAAGTGCCTTGAAGTTTTGTTGTAATTGATTCAAGTGTAAGAGAATGGCAATCTAATTGATCTTTGCATTGCATTCATTCATTCATTATTAAGTTTAAATGGTTTTCATTAAAACATCAAAGGTTTTATCTTTTTGGTTAAGGTTTGAAATTGATTAAAAGGTTTTTGGAAAAATGTTTTTCTTACTGTTTTAATCGATTACTTAATGATATATAATCGATTATTTTGTTCTTCGTTCAATCAGGAATAACCTTCATGAACAAATTAATCGATTACCTATCGGATTAATCGATTATTTGGCCTTTGATTAAAAATAAACTGCTTTGTTGAAGGTTTTAATCGATTACTTACTTAGTGTAATCGATTACATAGTTAAAAGATTATTTAAGCCTTGCTGTGATAATCGATTACCATTAACAGTAATTGATTACATTGTTCATTTGGTAAATGATTGTTTTCTGGTTCAATCGATAACCAAAATTAGTAATCGATTACATAGTTCATTTTGTGAAACATAGTTTTCTGTCTTAATCGATTACAACTCGGTTTAATCAATTATTTTGCTCGTTACTGAAACCCGGAAAGCTTCTTTAACATTTTAATTGATTAAGTGATAATTCAATTGATTACATAAGAATTTTAATCGATTATTAGACGCATTTAATCGATTATAGTTAGTTACAAATTCTGTTATGAATAAGATTGAAGGCTTGGCTTGTTTTACAACTAAACCACTTCGTATTTCTGAGTATACACAAACCTTCTAAGCATTTCAAAGTGATTTTCTCAGTTTTTTACTTCTTGCTTCATTCAAAACATCAATGGGTCTTTGAGTGATTCTTGAGCAAGATTCTTTTTAAGGTTAAGGAAAAGCATGGTCTGATTTTGTTTGCTACTCAACCTGACTTGGTAATTCATGTGCATTGCATTCATTGGATCATCAGGTTCTCTCTCCTTAATCTTTGTGTGTAAATTTGGTTTTGAATTCTTGTTGTAATTGGCTATTGTAAAGTGGGTTCTTCTTGCTTGGTTCTAGAGAAGGGTTCTCTAGCTCAAGAACAGAGTAGTGTTCTCTGGTTCTTGCTCCTTAGAATTCTAATAGGGTTTTAGATTTCTATTCTTTTTGTATTGTTGATAAAGGGGAGGGTTTTGTAAAAGCTTATAAGAACAGAAATTTATAATAGTGGAACTCTAATCTAGTGTTGATTAGAAGAAACTAGATGTAGCTTCTGTTGTAAAGTGAACCAGTATAAATTGCTTGTGTCTTTAATTCTATTTCTCTATTACTCATCTTGTTCATTGATCATTGATTCTTTGATTCATATCCATTGTCAAACAAGTTATGTTTTGATCTATTGATTTCTTGGGATTGAGTTATTTGATTGAGTAAAAAGATTTCTTGATTTTGAAAGTGATAAAGATCCCGAACTCTGATTTGAATTAATTTTAAAATACCAAGGTTTTAACCAATTCACCCCCCTCTTGGTTATTGTGAGTATTCCTATTATTTTCAATGTAAAATCTATACACACACATTTTCCCATTTTTTTAATTACATGAACTATGTTAGAAATCCAGTCAGCATACCTTGTAGTTCAAATGAAATTGGCCTTTAATTTAATAGCCTTTCTATCTCTGCTTTGATGGCCTTCATGACATTGGGAGCAGATCTTCTTGGTGCCTGCTTCACTGGTTTTTTCCCTTCATATATAAGCAATTTGTGTTCTACCAATTATCTTGAGTCCTGGCATATCTTCATAATCCTATGCAAAACAATCCATGTACTCATGTAACAAAGAAATTATGTTTTCTCGAAGCCTAACATCTAGCAGTTTACTAACATATGTAGGCTTTCAATTTTATTCAGTCTCTAGGGTAATTTCTTCCAACGGATCTTGAGATTCCATCCTTTTTAATCCTGGGAACAATAATTTCTCAAAGCCTAAAGGTGAACTGTCATAGATACAGTCTAATTTTAATTCCTCACCTTTTCTATGGAAAATGTCTTCTTTTGATTTTTCTTTATATTCCAACATTTTCTTTTTTTCTTTGATGCCATCAGTATCCATCTTTTCCTTCTTTTCTTTGATGGCATCAATATCCATCTTTTTCTTCTTTTCTTCGATAATATTAGTATCCATCTTTTCCTTGATTTCTTTTGTGGCCGTAGTAGCCGTTTGTTTCTTGTTATCAACTATGTAAGTCGACAATCAAGCATTAAAGCTCAAATATGCTTCTGAGGAAGTCATAACTCCTCAACCTTGGCCATTTTTTTGATGACCTTGTTAATTAAAAGGAAACCTTTAGTTGCATCCCAACAAAAGAACTTATCTTTTCATCGCCTGACTTATTGTTCACATAAAATGAATCTTTGACTTCAAATGGAGTAGTTCTTGCCATTGCTTGGTCACTTTCATCTTCAAAGCCAACATAGATTCCATAGGAAGTCTGATCAGCTTCCACCATTTCAAGTTTTCCATCTTCATTCTATAAGGCAAGCTTCTGATGAACTGTTGATGGAACTGCTCCTACTCCATGTATCCACTCTCTTCCTAATAATTTTTTGAAGTTAGCTTGTGAGGAAATCGCTAGAAACACTGTAGGTCTTCTCCTGCTACCCACTAAAACATCTAAATAGATTAACCCTTCAGAATTTGAGGGTTTCCCACAAAAATATGACACCACTATATTATGAGGTATCAAATCTTCTATATTTCTATCAAACCTTCGTAACATAGATCTTCATAAGATGTGGAATGCAACCCTTCCATCCACCAAAATCTTGTTAATTATTTGGTCTTCTACCATAGATATCAAGTGAAGTGGCATCATGTGACACCTCATGTCATCAATAGGAGGATTGAAGACCGCAGTATTCTGATGAGGAGTAAAACAGTAAACCTGAGTAACCCAAACGACCTTTGGCTTAGAGAAGGATCATCGAAATAATCTTCTCTAGCATAACCGCTCAATATGTTCCTATTTTGATAATCTTCAGCATACTCTGTGGGTAATATCGAAAATACTCCACAAATGACCTATAGGGAATCCTTAAGACTAGATTCGAAATTGTCAGTTATCATTTCCTTATCTTATTTCTCCTTCCTTGATATTTTGTTTTCGAAACTTGGGGGTGGGCCTTCGATTATTTTGTTGAAAACTTATGGTCTAACACCACTCTTTTGTTGCATCTCCAATATTGCATCCCTTTTCAATCTCAAATGCCTCCTCCACTGGGTTTTTGACATATTCATATTCACTCATGGAGGATTCTAGTATTCACAGTATCCTTTCTTGGGACCTCAATAGTTCCTCCTCTTCGAAGTGCCAAATCACTTGAATGCTTTGGAATTTGAACTGGACTCTTCATTTCCCTGTTGAAACCAATTGTTCGGTGGAACATTTACATAGGGAACATAAGACTTCCTCTAGGAAAAGCTATAAGGACTATGGACTTGACTCACTCACAATCATATTTGTATTTTGTTTCTCCTTTCCTTTAATATCAATTTCCTGAATTTTTTTAGAATCAATTTCCTTAGCAACCGACTTGTTGAACACGGCACTATAGGGAGGACACAACATTACCTTTTTTTCAGCCTTCTGTTTCTTTAACAAAAATTCAACCAATGTTCCCCCTGCGGGTGGGAAAATTGATTCCTCTTCTTTTTCGAATTCTTCCAAGGCTTGATTGACATCCTCTTTAGATAAAAAAAGTACTCACCCTTGACATTCCTATCAAAGCTTTCATTATCATGATCTGCATGAATTTGATATAGTTAGCCTAGATCTGGAATGGATCAATATCCATCTTCATTAGTTTCTCTTCGAATTTCAATCTTCATTCACCAATAGCTTTTTGGACCATATCTCTGAAACATAAACAACTGTTATTCCAATGTCCAAAAACATTATGGAATTTGCAATATCCTTTTCCTTTTCTTTGATCAAAAGAAGGAATTTTATGATCACCACTAAGGGCAATTTTCTTATCTTTTAATAATACATCAAATATTTTTTTTCCTTAGTAACATTGAAACTATATTTTGAATTAGGAAATTTTTGTTTTCCCTCCAATTTTAACATTTGACAAGTATAAAGAGATCCAAGCTGTAATTTTGCCATGCATATTTTATATTCTTCTTGATTAACATCTAAATCTTGATAATTTATAGATATATCTATATGTTTCCATATATGTTCTTTTCTCCCTTCTACTTTTATAAAATATTTTGTTCCTTTCCTTCTCATTATTTGCTCTATTCTTCTTATTCTACTTGCTAGTTGTGCCATATCTCTAACTTGTAGGTATACCTATTTCTTTCAAACTGATAAATCTAAACCTACAACAACATTCTAAATAATTCACGTTCGAGAATTTGAGTATAACATCAAGACTCCATTTGTCGAAATTGATTTGAATAATCTTCAATTGTTTAGTTATTGAAACATTTAGTAGTTACCAAATCTATGAGACTAACCTTAGCCTCTCCTCTAAATAAATGTTCATGGCACACCATTTCGAGTTATGCCCAAGTATATATCGAATTTGGTGGTACTATGGTGAACCAAGTAAAAACATTTTTGTTAAAGAACTAGGAAAATATTTCATTTTAAGAAATTTGTAAGTGGCTAAATCACCATATTTTATTTGAAAACAAGCTAAATGTTCTACAATAGAATCTTCCAATTCACCCACAAATTTAGAAAATTTAGGCACCTTAAAACCCATGAGCAACTCAGATTGTAAAATATAATCAAGAACACTAAAAGTAAATAAGGTGGTTGTGCATTTCCTATTTCGAAACCATGTCTATTCAAGGTTTATTCAATCATTTGATTAATTTGAGGATTTTGAATTGGTTCAAAGTCTAAATCTCTGTTTGGGCCATTTTGTCCTCAAAGTATCTAATTTCGCTGCATGTTAATCAGAACTTCATCTGCATTCTAATTTCTATTCACCAAAACAGGGTTTGGTAGTTCTCTATCATTCACTTACCATGTTCGGACATTAACTTTATTTTCAGGATTATTATTATTATTAGGTCTTTCTTGCACTGGTATTTCTTGAATTATATGTCTAATCCAAGGTTGGTTTCTAGGAATGGTCAAAGCATCTCCAATTCGAGTTTTGATACCATTCATCTATTGATAACTTTCATTGGTAGTTCTCAACAAAGGATTTAAAATTGAGAGGCTGAAAATATAATGAACACTTATACAAATAACCAAGAGGGGGGTGAATTGGTTTTACCTCAGAGTTTTTAAAATTCCTTTCAAAATTGCTACAGCGGAAGACTTTCAAGAAAGATCGTATCTTTAAAAACAATTATGAAAACAATTTTCTTCACCTTCTATTTCTCAGATGCTTTCACTTTAATCAATCAACCCACTCATGTGTTGTTACCAAACTTGTGATAAAAACAAAAAAACTTAATACTTCAAGAACAATATGAAGATAAACGAAAATATTTAAACACACAAGATGTATACTAGTTCACCTCTCAACCCCAGAGGCTACATCCAGTTTCCTTCTAATCAAACCTTGATTAGAGTTTCACTATAACAAATATAATATCTTTACAACCTTACAAAGATCTCTTTTATCCTCCCTAGGTAAAATTCAAAATCTAAACCTATAGACTTTTCAAAAGATCTAGAACCAGATATCCCTTCTGTAACGACCTAATTTCTAAGTTGATTTTATTACTAGTATTTTTACTTAGAATAAAATTTTTTCAAGAAACGTGTATTAGTAAAAATTCTAAGTCATTAAAATTTACAAAATATGTAAAGACTAATACATTAGTCAATGTCACTGTTACAAAAGTTTATACAAGTACAATACTCTTTTCAAAATCCAGCCTAGTACATAGCTTCTTCAATATATCAACACTACTCCAGAGCCTCAAGGAACCTGATCAGGGCTGCCATCTAAGAAAAACATGAAACAAATCTTGTGAGAAATAAATTTCTCAGTAGGCAAAGCTAAATCCCGATTTTATTAGTAGGTTAGTAAAATCATTCAAATAATCAAACACATCCACAACAAATATGCAACTATATGAATGCATGAGATGAACTATCCTAGGGCAAATGGCCTCCACATATCGTACTGTATGTGGCCACGCTGAGTGTTGTAAAATATAGGAACACTTCACACTTAACCAAGAGGGGGGGGGGTGAATTGGTTAGGCTTGGTAAATTTAAAAATTTATTGATCAAAATCAGAGTTTTTCCCTTTGTGGATCTTTATCACATTAGAAACCAAGAACTTTTATTCAAAGATGAACCCAAAAGATGTAATGCTTCAAGAACCAAGATGTAAATCAGAATTCACAAAGAAAATAATCAAATACGCAGAAAAAATAAAGAACACACAACAATTATACTGGTTCACTTCAAACACTGTGAAGCTACATCCAGTTTTCTTCTACTCAACACTAGAGTAGAGTTCCACTATTGTAAATTTCAGTTCTTATAAGATTATTACAAGTCTCTCTTTATCAACCCTAGATAAAGTTCAGAGATCTAAAACCCTATTAGATCCTTAGAGACCAAACCCAGCTGAGTACACTACCCAGCAACACATAGAGAAACACTATCTCAAAAAAATTCAAGCAAGAACCCCACTTACAACAGAAAATCAACTACAAGATTCAACAGAGAATTACAAACACAAAGAGTAAGGAAAGAAAGCACCTGATGATCCAAAAGATAATATGCATAAGAATGAATATACCAGGTTGAATGAAAGCACTAAATCCAGAACAAGCCTTTCCTTAAACTTTGACAAGAAAATCTTGCTTCACTCAATCATAAAGACCCATATTGGTGTTGATGGAAGCAAGAACTTAAGAACCCAAAAAAATCACTTTGTGAAAGCTTAGAATGACTTTAGAATACTCAGAATTCGAAAAACTCAAGTTGTAAAATAAGCTGAGCAAGGATTCAATTTATAGAAAGATTTGTAACCGCCTGTAATCGATTAAATGCGCTCCTGTAATCGATTATTTTGCATATGTAATCGATTACACACGCTCCTATAATCGATTAAAGTGTTCATAAACATTCTGGGCAGCATTAACAAGCAATTTAATTGATTATCCCGATGTGTAATCGATTACTCTAGACAATATGTAAAATGAGTTTGTACTAAGTAATCGATTATACCAGGCATTCTGTAAAACATGTTTGTACTATGTAATCGATTACAATGAATGATAATCGATTAGGACAAGCATCATGCAAAACATGTAATGAACTAAGTAATTGATTACAATAAATGGTAATCGATTATACCAGGAGGTGCTATTTTCTGCATGAGTAATGTAATCGATTACGACTTAGTAGTAATCGATTAAAAAGGTCATGAAGGCAAATTATTTCCATTCTAAGTTAAAATAATCGATTAATCCGATAGTGTAATCGATTAAACTGTTCTTGATAATTTTCCAGAAAGCTTCAAGAACAAAATAATCGATTCTTTGCTTGTTTTAATCGATTAAAGCAGTGCAATGCTATTTTTCCAAAAACTCTTAGCTTATTTCATGATTCAAAACAATTACTTAATGCCTTTGTTATTTAAACCTAAATGCTTATGAATGGTATGAATGCAATGACTTGGATCATCAGAAATTTCCTTTCACATTTAATCACAAGTTTTTCTTCAATTCTTCAACCCATGTTGAAAGCCCAAAACATTTCCAATTCTTCAATCCTCTTCATGCTTCAAGTAACTCCCCCTCAAATCAACAATCTCCCCCTTTTTGGCTTTAAACACGCCAAATTTGAAATTGAACAGCATTGGGTCTTGTGATTAATTGAGGGACCTTCATACCATTATTCCGAGCTTTCTTAACACCTGAAAAATTCAATTTCCTTTGCAAGAACAAGTGTTAAAGACATTTGTTTTTAGCTTAGCATTCATTCTCAGCATTTATTTGTTTTTTGCAACCAATTTAAGCCCTTAACTCCCCCTAATTTTTCCAGATTATGCAGTTGAATTTTCAGTTCAAAAAATGCTTAAAAATAGGGGCAAACAGAGTATACTGTAGAGCATCCTTAAATCCAATTTTTTCTCCCCCTATTTGGCTTTTTAAAGGCAAAAATGCAAGACACAGCGGATTAATAGTAATCAGAAACATAATATTGCATTAATATGATAATATGAAGTACATGATAAGGCTTAAAATTGAAATAAAAGCATAGTACAATAAAACATAAATAACTAAAGCTTTAAAATTCTACAGATTCTTCATCCATCCTAAGAGTAGCCTCAATATCATCTAGCCTTTCATTAATTTCTCTAAATGAGCCCTGAACTTCTGCTTTGAAGTCATGATGCATCTACAGAAGCCCATCTATATTGGCCAGCATGAGGGATTCAAATTGAGAATGCAGAGGCTGTTGAGATGGGTTTCCTTCACTTGCAGAATCAGCCAAGAGTTCTTCATTGTCAGCAACAAAGGGTTCCTGTTGCTGAGGCACTTGTTGAGGCTGTCCACCCATCACCCAGCCATCAGGAGTCTTGTGAAGTCCAAGCTTGGACAAGTGCTTCTCCTGAATGAGGCTGTTGGAAGAGTTGGTGTTGTCCACCACTTCATTAGAGACATCAATCCCAAAATGATCAATGAATCTAGAAACAAGGACAGGATATGGAAAGGGATAGTTGACAAGCCTCTTAGCCTTCATCATTATTTCCTGGAAAATGAGAACCCAGTTCATAGGGATGGAGTTTATGAGACCATACATCAATTGTAGGTCCTCATTTGTGGCTTGGGCATGGTTGATTGCCCTTGAGGTTAAAATATATGTGATAAGGTAATGGAGAAGTCTGTTTTCTGGTGCCATAAGACCAGTACTTAATCTATTCCTAATGGGTTGATTTGGGTCATTGAGAGACTCTCTATAGGTGCCTATTTTGCTGTAACCCCCTGGGGATTCCTCAAACTTCCTTTTCCCATCATTGACAACCCCAGCAATAGACTCCCATAACTTAGGGGTAATGACCATGTCAACCCCTTTGACAGTTGATTTGAAATGTTGGCCATCCATAGAGCCTCTTCCACAGGTGTAGAAGACTCTAACAAGATCAAGGTAGTAAGTACCCTTCATTTCCATGAATCTCCTAAGGCCTTGGGTTTCTAATAAGGCTGGAAAGACAAATCCTTCTTTGATGAACCAGCCAAGGCTAATATATTTGGGAGAGCTGATGGGTTTAGTGGCGTTGTGTAACACCCCAAAATTTAGGGAATTACAGACAATTATTAAGAATAAAATGAAAAGCGGTAGAAAATTAGGGCAAAATGACAAGAACGCCCTAAACAATTTCAGAAATGACATCTATACCCCTAAGATTAAAATGACAATTTTACCCTGAACAATTCTGGTAATGACCTAGGTATCCCTCGGAGAAATTACCAAAATATCCTTGGACAATTTCAAAAATGACTATTATGTCCTAGGATGGAAAATGACAGTTATACCCCTAGACATTTTTGAAAAGGACCAATATATCCTAGATATTTTGATAAAGATATTTTTGGGAGAAAATTACAAAAAGGTCCTTGAACAAATTGGATAATTACCATTATACCCTAAGGTGATAAAT
>PYAF01001957.1:227215-252192 GCA_007407185.1 Glycine tomentella
TCTTAAAAGCTTGACAAACTTCTTCCTAAAGGCTCCTAGATTCCACGTGATCCTTCAAGATGGTGGGGTTTGTTTTCTACTTTTATTCTTTGAAAGTGAAAGGATGAAAGAGATGTAGGGTTTGAAAGTGAAAGGATGAAAGGGATGTGGAAAGTGTTTGCACGTGCACTTTGCTTGGAAAAGGACTTGATTTTTTTGGACCCCTCCCTCCTTTATATAGGGTTGAAGAATTGATTTAAAATGCCTTTACTACCAAAAATCTCCTAAGTCATTATTGCATTACTTTCCAAGTGGTCCAATCACAAAGGCTCTTGATTCTCCTCCATACAAGTGTCCAATTTCTTGAAGTTTCTCCTTCCTTTTTGTATTTGCACGTGGAATAGGCTTAGGTCTAGGGAAATTTGTGCTTTTCTTCATTCTTTACATATTATATTATCTTGTAAATGAATAAAATTATTCTAGCATTTGGTATTTTCTAATAAAATTTAATTTGCATTTTTCTACTTAAGAATGATATTGAATAATATAATTCTAGAGTTGTTCAGAGATTGACTTCAATCCTAGTAAAATTTCTCACAAGTAATCTATACAGGGTGTTATTTAGGCTTTTTCTTACAAAACTGTTTTTTATTTTAATTCTAATTGGTCCATTTTACTTTTGACTATTAAAATTACAAAACTATTTTATTAAATAAATCTATACATTCTACAATTTAGAGAAAATTCTCTAGATTCTATTTATCATTTTTTTCCATATTTTTCTAATACCTGAATTCTTCTAAATAGAGCTTCAAAGTTGTTATTTTGTAAAACTCCTAGAAATTTTATTCTAGAGTTTCTTGTTACAAAATATTTGGATATTTTTGTTAACTAACAGTGCTTTATCCTTTTATCAGGTTTCTCCAAAGTCTCTAAAGGTATCTGGTCATTTTTGGCCTACAAGGGTATTATGGTAATTTCAACATTCATCCTATCCTTTCCTCATACATCATCTTGCCAATCCTTCTTTTACTGTTCCTCTGCTCGCCTAATTAGATTGAGGTCATAGCAGGTGTCAACCACAGACACAAAATACATGGTAAGTTTATGATAAACATAATTTAAGTAACAAAATCTATTCAATATGCAGGTATTGATAACAACATTCTCAATATGCATGATTCTTTCTTATCATGATGCATGATTCTCTTTTAACTTTTATCATTTGGTACCAATAGTCAAGATAGCCCCATCCCCGTGGCACAGAACTAGAACGATCAGTCAAGGTACCACAGTGGTGCACATGATTCTCACCTACACTACATGTGATCATCATGGGTGGCGTGATTTCCCCACTGCCAGCTACCCCCCAGCTCAGACTCCTTTTGTCTGAACGCTCAAACTTAGTTCCTGTACCTATCTGACACACCTCCTCTTAAGGCGATTCTAATGCACATGAAACACATAAATGTGATTCATTTATGCATAACTTATTCATTTTATCATTTCATATTTGTTCTCAACATCAGTCTCAGAATTTAACCCAAACCACTTATAGAATTTAACTTGTTATTCAAGTTCAAAGTCTTAACACATCATTCATGTACAGAGATTTATGGAAACACTCAGCAACACAGAACTTCATTCAAATATTCAAACATATAATTTATAACTTAAGTCTAATAATTTCTCAGACACAAGTCATACTACACAGAACTTCAAGCCCTTATTCAAACAGAACTTCAAACATTTACTCAAACACAAACAACACTTAAGTTATCTTTATCATAAAGCTTCCCTATACATACCTTGTATCTTCTTATAAAGCTTGTCAAACTCTTCCTAAAGACACTTAGCTATTCACGTGATTCTTCAAAGTGGTGGGGTTTCTTTCTTACTTACTTCAAGTCTTTGAAAATGAAAGGATGAAAGGGATGTGGAAGAGAGTTTTCACGTGAAGTGTTTGTGGAAGGAAAGTCTTGAAAGTGACTTTCAAGTAAGGTCCCCACTTCCCTTTATATAGTAGTTGAAAAATAATTTAATATTCAAGGACATATTTGCCCTTCCAAACTAATTTCCTTCATTTAGTTTCATTCTAACTTACTTTCTCCTTGTTCCATTATATCCTAACTTATTTTCTTCTTATTCCTTTAGATTTTAACTAGATTCATTATTATCTTTTTTCTTTATAGAAAAAATCTCATAAGCCATTAATGACCTACCTTTACACTTGGTCACTACTTTACAAGTGTCCTTACACTTGTCCAAGCTCATGAATCTTCTCCATCCTTCTTGCTTTTCACGTGGACTTCTAGAGGAAGGGAGAAAATCTTGCTTCATTTCATATTATTTTGTGTATATATATCATTTTTGATGATGAAGAAAAATCCAATTTCCTTGTGGCTTCACACATGGCATTTTTTTAGTAGGAAGTCAAGTTTGATTTGAACTCTTCTACCTAAAGATAATATTGAATAATAACATTCTAGAGTTTTTCAGAAACTGACTTCAATTCCAGTAAAAATTGCTCACAAGTAATCTATACAGAGTGCTATTCACACTTTACTTACAAGACTGCTTTTATCTTAATTCTAATTGGTCCATTTTACTTTTGACTATCAAAATTACTAAACCATTTTATTAAATAAGTCTATTCATCCTACAATTAAGAGAAAATTCCATAGATTTTATCTATCATTTTCCTATATTTTTTCTGATGCTTGAATTCTTCTGAATATAGTTTCAAAGTCATTATCTTATAAAATTCATAAAAATTCTATTCTATAGTTTTCTGTCACAAAGTATTTTGATAATCTGCCATCTAAGAGTATTCTGTAATTTCATTAAGTTTTCATAAAATTTCTAAGGGTATCTTAATATTTTTGACCTTAAGGGTATTATGGTAATTTCACCATTCATCCTAGGGGTATGATTGTCATTTCTAAAATATCCAAAGATATTTGTGTAATTGTCACCCTAAGGATATTTCTGTAATTTTTGCTTCACAAGAAGGATGATACGGTTATTTTCCTTTAAACATTTTTGTAATATTTCTAATTAATATCTTACACAATTTCTTTATATATACAAATCAGATTCCACATAATTTTAACACTTACTTCAATAATTGCACAATAATATTTCATTCAACACATATTTGTAGTTATTGAAATATTGGGGTGTTACATTTTCTTCTTTCTCTAATCTTTTCTCTGGGTTATTGATTGTCATTTATTGGTTAACTCTTTCATAATCAACAGAAACGATCTTATTGTAACTGCATTTCATAAGGGTTGGAGGTTGATTGATCAAAGACATTCTAAGTTTGACTTGTGATATGATCCATTAATCTCTGATTTTTAAATCAATATTTTTAAAGGGGAAAGAAAAACCAATTCACCCACCTCTTGGTTTGTGTGATATATCTCCTTGTTTTCCCTCCAACACCATAACTCAAACAAGAAGATGAAGGATACTTTTGGAATTTAGAAAACTAAGGAGGTGCAACGTCATATTATTGGAGCAGGTAGCAATAACCTACAATTAGGCTTGAGTGACTTAGGGCCTCAGACCATTTTCGGAGTGTCTAAGTCTTAAACATGTACTTCCTCCGGTGCAAATTAGGTTGTTGCTTTTTGCTCCTCCAAGTTGTTTCTTGCACCTTTTTTAGAATTTTTTTTTTTATCTTCCAAATTGGTCATTTTGAAAGCTAAAATAGCAAATTCATTCCAGAATGTAAGTTTACATTTTGGTTGGACTATTCTGGAAGTAAAAAAAAGATGCAGAAAGCAACATGGAAGTACCAGAAGTAACAACATGCAAATTAACATCTTTTTTATGTTTGGAGATTAAAATGGATGTTTACTTACTCATGAAGCCCTAAATAACCTCTATATAGGAAACAAAAAACATTAAGCAAAATATATAAACTTTGAGTAAATTTGAAAGTAAAAAAAAGATGCAAAATATATAACCTCTGTTCCGAAAGTAAAAAATATATATGCAAAAAGCAAGTTGGAAGTACAAGAAGTAACAACTTGCAAATTAACGTCTTTTTTTTTTTTTTTATGTTTGAAGATTAAAATGGATGTTTCCTAACACATGAAGCCCTAAATAACCTCTATATAGGAAAAAAAACATTAAGCAAAATATATAAACTTTGAGTAAATTAAAGTAGCTACTAAAAAAAATTGTTGTTAGATTATGAGACAAAAAGAATACCAACATATAAATGTTTTCTTTTTATATTTTTTTAATAAAATTTGAATTTAAAAAATAATATATTTTTATAATTTAATGATTGGACTAATAGAAAATATATTGTATATATTAGAAGAGATGTAATTATATCAATATATATTTATTTTAATTATTACATTATTTTATAATTTTTAATTAAATAATTTGATTTCAAAATCTATTGGAATAAAGTTTCTTTTACATAAATTATATGTATACATTCCATTTTATTTTATATTACATAGATCATAGAAATAATTTATTGTCTTATCCTAGAAATCGGTATAGTATATCGGTGTGGCTTCCCTCTCTAAATAGACATCAAGTAGAAACTGAAACCCATATATACTGCATGACATTTGCAGGCCAATGATGTCCATTGGATCGTTCCTCTCTGGTTTGATACTTTACATGCTAATCGTGTGCTCTTATTCAATAGTAAAAAACTAAATATTACAAATAGTTTTTCTTTTTTAGAAAAAAGAAAAGTATAAAATTTAACACGGATAACAGATTAAGAAATGAGTTTAATTGTTATACAATTATACCGAGAAATTTTATTTACATTGTCCATTAATCATAATTTATGTATATGAGACTTTTATAAAAGTTAAAATAAGATTGACTCAAATTTTGTAAAGATGTGATATTTTATAACTAGTTTAACGTTCTGTGTATATTAATTAAATATTTTCGGGAATTCATTTTTCATTAAAAGATTTATTAATGTAGTATTTATTAGGGTTTTATTAATTAGAATGAACAGTAAAATGGTTTATACAAATGTATGTACTTCCTATGTCAGGAGCCTGTTGTTGGCTGCATTGCAATTGCATTCGATTTCGACAGTTCCAAAGTGCTCAACTACTCTAACCTACATCACATAAAACCACAACAACATTGTTTTCATCGACCCAGTTCCTAGGCTTCTACTTCCACTGCCCCCATTATCTGCCCACAATCTAACACAGAAGGCCCAGTTTTGCCGTTTGCATTTCCTCTTCAAACTCTCTTGTTTCTCTCTCTCTCCAGGTAACACCCCACTTTCTCTGGCCTCCTTCTTGTTCTTGTTTGTTTGGTCTCTACAATGCAAGGTAGATGCAATGGAATCATTCAATTTGATCAAGTAATGTTACTGTGTTTGTATTTGATCAATTTGTTGAGAAGCGAAGTGTTGATCAATCACTCAATTTGCATGAAGAATGTTACTGTGTTTGTATTTGATCAAGGGATGTGTGTATGCATGCTTTTGGCACTTTCTTATGGACTTGCCACTGGTTTTCTGCATGTGGTATTTGATCAAGTAACGGTTTTGTCATGAGACAGTGACAAATGGAAATTTCAAACATGTGGTTGGGTCAATGGTGGAGATTTGTGTGTGTGTGTGGGGGGGGGGGGGGGGGGGGGGGGGGGGGGGGGGGGGGGGGGGGGGGGGGGGGGGGGGGGGGCAATCTAGTGATTGAACTGAGGTGGTGTTTTCATGTTTTTGTTGTTATTGATGAAAAAAAAGGTTTTTGGAATCTGGAAGTAGTGTTGAGGGGTTATAGATTCAATATAAAAGGCTTACCTTTATTTATTTATTTTTCTTTCCTGGTCTTGATCACTTTTAGAATCATTTGATCAACAAGGAGGTTGGATTTGTTTTAATCAGTTGACCATGCTTGGCCATTGGTAGAACCATTGGCCCTCTTGTGTTAGATGCTTTTAATTGATTAGGAGTTTTTAATTTGTTTTCTTATATAAAATATTCTAAGTAACCAAATATATGTATAATTCACAGTTTTAAACATTTAATGAGGAAAATTTAGATTGTATCTTACCTGTATCTTAATTATAGTAACTTAGAGCCAGGTTTTGATATCCCTTATCACCAGTGGTCCAGCAACTTGAGGGCTTGTTTTGTTTCTAGGAGGAGGGTTTAGCCTGGTTTGTTTCTGTCCTGTTATCTGGCAGAACTACGATGGCTTGTAGTGTAAAACCATTCTAGTTCTGCTTTGATTTCTTTTGTTTGTTTCTATAGCAGCACATCTTGTACTGTTCTTTCCTCATTTATATTATATTTTATTTTTGCTGATCAAAAAAAAAAAAAAAAAAGAAAGCTAATGATTTCAGCAAATCATTGAAACAAATTACTTCTGATATGATTAGTGATCACAAGAAAGGCATGACTAAGATACAATAATAATTTTCCTCATTAACAAGTGAATCAATTAAAGACAAAGTTAATTAGTTAAATGCATTAGCTAAGTGATAATGTCCAAGATTTATTTTGTGATAATCTTAATTATAATATGCTTAGTGTAAAGTTGGAGCCAAAGTTTTTAATCAAATAGTGTGTGAGATATGCAGGTAAAGTTTCAACTGATGACCATATGAACTGAGTTAACTTTTGCATTTTTTTTTATCAATTTGTCCTCTTTTTTAATTTTTTTTATCAAGTTGTCCTTATTTGGTATCTGGAGTTTATTTGTGATCACAAGTTTGTTAAGTACAAGGTTTGGACAAAAGGAAAAGACACTAATCATTTCTCGATACACTTGTATATGCTGGTCGATCCTAATGTTAGTTTTATGCACAGATCTTGGTGCTCTGCCATCATTTTACATTTGGACAAGATGGCAACAACAACAGTTTCCAACTTGCCAATTGCTATGTCAAGAACCAAGATTCCTTCATCACAAAGGATTGCAAATGTAGGTCCTGCAATTCTTGGAGGTAGATCTAAGGTTGGTTCATGTTATAAACTGGCAAGTGTTTGTCATGTTGCATCAGCACAACCTTTCCATCAGGGCTTGACAATGACATCAGGTGCTGTAAAATATGACAAAATTGTAACAAAGGCAATGTCTGAGTCTAGTTCAAACAAGGAAGTTGCCGGATTGCCAATTGATTTGAAAGGTTTACTTCTTTTTCCATGAATCTAAGTCTATTCTGCTTTTACTTACATATTTGTTTGTAGGGTGTCCAAATCATATAATGTGTTTTTATTTAATCTTTACTGTAATATTTTTTTTTTTACTTTATGATTTGAAGAATATATGCCCTTAATGAACCTTCCCGTGGTTATCTAAAGTAATGCCAAAAGTGTTGTGTAGTGATAACATAGCCTCTTTTTCCTATTCAAGAGTTTACTCATTCCAAAGTCTACTTTGCTGTAGTTGGTTTACTAGACTAGATAAAGTGTAAGAAGTGTTGCTTGTTAGACTGTATCTATAAAGAGTTTAAAGGAGTCCTTTGCATCTGCAGCATCTGTATGATAATATAACAACTCAATGATAATGTCTTGAGTATTTACTTTTTTCTCATAAATTTGTTATTGGCAAGTGTACCTTTTTTCTTAACTGTCCTTTTTTATATCTTTGATTTGTTGTGGCATTCCACTGAATGTTATGTGATGTTAGGTAAAAGGGCTTTCATTGCTGGTGTGGCTGATGACAACGGATATGGCTGGGCAATAGCAAAATCTCTCGCAGCAGCAGGAGCTGAAATTCTTGTCGGCACATGGGTACCTGTAAGTAAATATTACAGATTCTGGTGGAGTGTGTTTGCACATTGTTTACTTTTACCCTGAAACAATGACATCTCTGTGAAATATACAAGTGGTCAGGTACTAACTTTGAACATTTTCATGCAGGCTTTAAATATATTTGAGTCCAGTCTACGACGTGGAAAATTTGATGTGTCACGCCAGTATAACTTTTGAAAGATGCTATTGATTTTATTTGTTAGTAAATGTGAAACTCATTTATTTTTCTAAGAAGGAACTCTTTATTTTTCAGATTACAAGATGGTTCATTAATGGAGATTGCTAAAGTGTATCCTTTGGATGCTGTATATGACAATCCTGAAGATGTCCCGGAAGATGTAAGAGAGAAGTACATAATAGTTATCAAAATACACAAAGTACTTTTACAAAACTTATCTTCTATTTTTTTGTGGAAAAATTGTATAGGTGAAAGCTAACAAGCGCTATGCTGGAGCCACAAATTGGACTGTACAGGTATAGATTAATTATTCTGTCATCTGTATTTCTCAACTGTTACAATACCCTTTCAATCCCTTTGTTGTGAAACGAGTGTCAATTTTGTCCCCAAAGAGCTTTTAATTAAAGGGTAAAATATGTTTTTAGTCCCTCAACTATTTGAGGTTTTTGTTTTTAGTCCCTCAACTAAAGTTTGACCGGTCTTGATCCCTAAACTATTCATCTGTTTGATTTTTAGTCCCTGCCGTTAAGTCTCTGTTAAATGATGATGTGGCAGGTAAATTGTGGTGAATTTTTTTTCTTAACGGTTAAAAATAGCCAGAAATTGTTTGAGAAATCATTCAAAATATGATTAACCATTTTCTGGTGGTTTGTAACTGCTAGAAATTGCTTCCCAAAACTGAAAACCACCATCACATCTATCCATTCGTTCATTCACTAACAATTCAACCAAATTCACTCTTAGTAGGACACAACTCAATGGCACAAAGACAAACACCAATCACAAAATTACTAGATCCAGCACAAATAAAAAATTGATGCAAATAGGGGCAGATTATGGATTAGGTTGAGGGAATAAAAGTCAGATATGGCTAGGCACATCCCCAAACCGGAAATGGCAGTGAGAACACACAACGTCGACCTGAAGGGCACGGTTTCCAGAACACCAACCAAACCACAATATCCAAATGCAAACCAGAACGCATGCTGAGAGGGGCACGGTTGTTGCAGAAAATACCCAAACGGTGCCATTTGGTTGCAACATGAAGGGTGAGGTTTCCGACGACGGCAAGTGGTGCAGATCTTCCCTCCTCGCAGTCGTGGCGACCCCGAATCCTCCCTTCGGAGTCCATGCGTCGGAAGTCACTTGCTGATCTGGTTTCCTTTTTTGTTCTTTCATAAGATGCTCAAATTGGGTTTTTGAATTTGTGGATTGGTTGGATGAAACTTTTCTGTGCATGTGTCTTTTTGTTGGGAGGGTGTATGTTTGAGTGGCGGCTGCTAAATTTGTTTTAGTGTGAGAATAGAGTGGGTTTCATAAAGAATTAGCTGGTTGGTCTCAAACTAGTTCTTGTAACTTTGGCACTTCTTGTTCTATCGTGTTTATAATATATGTTGTTTGCTTATCAAAAGAAAAGAATGCCTTATCTTATTTTGGGGAAGAAATGTAATTAACTTGATTGGATGAAAAAAAATTGGTTATATGGGAGAAAATGACTCACAAAATCATGTGAAGATGCTGGAAAAAAATTGGGAAGGCGAGCAGTTAATGGAGTAAAGATTCGATAGAAACTTAGAAAAGCAAATTGTGATAGTTTTTAGCCACCATTAATTGTTAAATATTTATTAAACACTTAAGCAAAGCAAATTCTAGTAGTTTAAAACTTCCAGAAAATAAATGCCGACTGCCACATCATCACGAAACGGGTATACTTGATGGAAAGGACCAAAAACCAAACTGAAAAATAGTTTAGGGACCAAGGCTGGTCAAATTTTAGTTGAGGGACTAAAAACAAAAACCTTGAATAGTTGAGGAACTTAAAACATATTATACCCTTAACTAAGTTTATCTTAAACATTGAATATATCGTCAGTCTAGTCTACTTGTATGTATGAGTTTGCTTTCAGCTAGTAGCCAGCTTTTTTGGTGCCATAAATATTGAAATGAAAATTTTTCTTTTGTTAAGATGGACTTAGGTTGGAGAGCAGCTTACTGAATATCAGCTTCTTTTCTCATTTTCTTTTGAGTTAATGATTGTTAGTTAAATAAGCTATTAAACTAAGTTGATTTAATTTATTACAAATGTACATTGCAAGTTACCTAAAGGCGAAAACCATTATTATAAATGCATATTTCAAAAATCCATATAACCAGGACTTGTAACATGTAATTAATGTTCAATTCGAAGAATATTCCATTTTTTAATACAGTTTTGAATGCATCTTAGCTCTACAATCGATTCACATATCTGAAAATCATGTAGACCAGAAGCTTGTAAACCAACAAAGAGATGATCTACTCTTGGATTTGCATTTAAAAAAAAAAAATTATTTGTATCTATCTTTCTTCCGCTCCCTGCCTGAAAATATGCATGTATAGCCTGGTCATTGGTCAATGTCTTTGCTAAAGTTTATCTGGGCTGTTGACTCAAAGCTTTTCTAATTTATTCAATAAGATGCATGAATAATTTAATCATAAATCATAAATTCCATAGATGATATAATTATTCATGCATCTTATTGAATATATAGATCATATGATTATTTCATATGATTAGTTAATTAACTGGTGATTATTTTCTGACCAAGCCTGATGATTATTTCATATGTTTAGTTAATTAATTGATTTTGTTTTATATTTTATTTATTAATTTTTCATAATGGAGAGGAATTCTATACAATTCACGTTTGAAACACAGGATGCATTGTTTAGTAGCATATACTTTGTGATCTGTGTCTCAGTTTGTGTTGTAAAGACTACCTGTACTCAGTCTACTGTGATTTGTTTTACTTCATAGGAAGTTGCTGAATCTGTCAAGAAAGATTTTGGCACTATCGACATACTTGTGCACTCGCTAGCTAATGGACCAGAGGTATTAGTGTTATAATAATGAAGTTTCTTGTTGCCTCATGTCTTTCAGCTTTAACTGACACTCAACTTTGTTTAGGTCAGCAAACCATTGTCTGAGACATCTCGTAAAGGATATCTTGCTGCCCTGTCTGCATCAAGTTACTCTTATATTTCTTTACTCAAACACTTTCTTCCAATGATGAACCCAGGCATGTTCATTACCTAAGAGGGTTGGCAGTTTATTGCTTCATGCTTCAGTGTATTGTTCTCACCTTTCTATTTTGGTTGTAGATGGATCTGCAATTTCTCTTACATACATTGCTTCAGAAAGGATCATTCCTGGGTGGGTTGGATATGCTTTAAAATCTCGTATACGTATTTTTTTTTATTACATTCTTTTATTGACAAAGTTTTGAAATGCCTCACATGCAGATATGGTGGTGGTATGAGTTCTGCAAAAGCTGCTTTAGAGAGTGATACAAGAGTGAGTTTTCTTTCTCTTTTTTTCAAACTACTATATTATACACATAGATATGTGTATTTTTGTCACCTTAATTTTCCTTTCTCCCCTTCCCCTTTGAATATTTGAAATTATATATCAAGTTTTCTGCCTCTTCAGGTGCTTGCTTTTGAAGCTGGTAGAAAGAAAAGAATCAGAGTCAATACTATATCTGCAGGTATTGATGGCTTCTTATGACTTCATTAGCTAATGATTTTATCTGCTTTCCTTTTCTCCATGTAATGGCATATAAGTCCGTGATCTGGAGCAAGTGATGCCAATTGCATGGCAAAGAAGAAAGTGTCCGTAAAATCTTCTTTAAGCCCTGCTTTTGTCATATTACCAACATGGTTGATGTCTAATTCCCTCCAAAATAGAGCGAGCGTAAGGGAGAATGCTTTACTACATTATATTTGAAGTACATCATTCACACAATTATTAAACGTAGACCCAATTATGGCCTGATACAACATGAGTCTGATCCCAAAAGGTGATGTTAGCTACATAGATCAGGCTTGGTTAAAGACCAAATTCATTGAAATATTATTCACCATGAGATTTCTTTTAAAATATTTCTCTATTGTTCGTTTTGGTCTCCTTTTACCCTTTCTCACTTTGTAGCTACTAGTGTTCTAAATGCAAGTTAACTCCTTCCTTCAAGGTAGATTTTTGCATGTCAATGAATTCAGTACAAATTGATAAACATGTTGTTGACTTGAGTTGTTTTCAATTGCTAGGTCCATTGGGAAGCCGTGCAGCGAAAGCCATTGGTTTCATTGACATGATGATTGACTATTCATTTACCAATGCACCATTGCAGAAAGAACTACATGCTGGTAAATGTTCCTCTTGAGATTCTTCCTTTCTGAAATGACCCTTCTCCAACTTTTTGTGTGCAACTACTTACATTTGGAGTTGTTACAACAGAGGAGGTAGGCAACACTGCTGCTTTCTTGTCATCACCCTTGGCGTCAGCTATTACAGGTGCTGTCATATATGTTGACAATGGTCTAAACGCTATGGGTGTTGGAGTTGACAGTCCAATATTTAAAGAACTTGACATTCCAAAAGAGCATCATTGAAGTGCTTAGTATATCTCTACCCCAACTAAAGATTTATACGGCCTAGGATGATGAAAAAAAGCTATGAGGAAGTTAGTTTCTGCAATTTCGTAAATTAGTAAACGCTTGTTTGAACTTTGCTACCATTGATTTTCATCAATTACCATCCACTTTTTCACTATCCTCTACAAAATGTATCTTAACTATTTGAAGAGTTATTTAGGATTTGGTTGTTTCCGCGGACGGGAATCATATACCATAGACGGAATTGAGCGTTGGTTGTTTGGTAAGAACGATTTAAAAGGGAGTTAAATTTGCAAATTCTGTCTTCACAAATAGTAAAAATCGATTTATTTATTTTTTGTCCAAAAAATTGATTTTTTTATATAAAAAAATTATTTCTCACATATTTCTCTTAAATCAAACAGCACAGCATGCATGCTATTTTTGCTCTATTTCTTCTTTTAAATTATTTTTCTTCTATTTTCATGTACTTTATTTATTTTCTCTAAACCGAACATAGTCGATACTTTGAGGCTAAATTATTTTAGTTCTTAAATAATAAAAATTAAATAGATTTGTTGAATTTTCTAATGTCTCTATACTTTGAATGTTTTTAACAAGGTCCTTGCGCATTCAAAACATTCGTTGAACTATAGACCTATTTTGACAACACATAAATTATAGTGTGCTATTGGACTAACGACCTCTTGAGTAAATTTTTGTTGTTTAAGCTTTCAATTTTGTAGTTCAGTCTATGCAATAATTTGTATTTTTTTTATATAAAAAATAATGATTATACTAATAACCGTGACTAGCGTCACTACGAGCAGTGAACTAAAAAAATTAAGTTAAAAGATTGTAGAATGTCTTCAAGATGTATTCATTTGAAAATTATTTAAAATCATCTAAACAAAGAACGTCTTTGAGACCAAAATTTCGATTCAAAAGATTTCTTTTAAAATAGTTAATATTTTTGAGTCATTAAAAATGGTTTATTTAAAATTAATAAAAACTATTTTTGTTTTTCAATAATATATGTAGTTGTTAACAAGTTTTGTTATATTAAATAATTTTAATAAACATTAAGATTAGAATCCAATTGTCTATAAACAATTGAGGCTTTTAGGTTAGTATCAACATTTAATTTTATCTGAATAAATAAAATATTTAAAATACAAAAAGAGAGAAAAAGAAATTAAAAATTGTCCTAAATAAAAGAGATTAATAGTATATTTTTCTATTTTTTTTTATAGAAACCAATTCATTATATCATTGGTAAAATAACCAGCATACTGAAAGGGACTTCACTAAAATAACAAGGACCAGCTTGAAACTTGGTTGTTAATCTGGATTTGCTTGTCTCGTAACAAAACAAACTTAAAAGTTTAGTAATTCCGAAAGCAACTTCCTACAATGCGAAATTAAGACCCCAAAATCAATTTTATTAGGGGCTTACTAGACAGGTTGTTGGTGACTAGGGGTTGGTATATGTACATGGATACACATACCAGTTCGTTAAGTCCATAGACCTTGCGGATAACGGACCTAATGTTTTTTAAACTTTCATGGTAATCCCAAATTTTAGGTCCGACCCGTTTAGTCTGCAGACTTTGTGGGCTTAATCCCCAAAGTCCACAGACTTATTCGTATCTACTTTAGTTGAAAGTGAGGTGAATGAAGTTGTATGTTTTGCTTTGTCAATAGCCAACCCAAGCCAAGGAGACCATTCCCATCAGAAAATAACTCATTCACTCACATACACAAAAAACCAATTTCAACCAAGGCATGAATGCTTGGATTGGATCGTTTCCAAAGGCCAATTTTAAGATCACAAATATAGTTATTAGAGCATAAAGATAAAAGGTGGGGAAAGATAAAGAAGATGGTCATGAATAACGTTGTAACACCCTGAAATTTCGATAACTGAAAATATATGTTTGATATATTTTTTGTATTATTTGATTACTTTATTAATTTGGATTAGTTGAAATGTTGTGTAAATTATTCTTGTTTAACTGCTTGGTGTGGATAGGTTATGTGGAATTTGATTGATTTGCATTGAAATTGTATGATTTCGAGTTTGACCCAAAACTTGTTTTGGTAAAATCACAATTCGAGATTAGTTAACCGTTGGATCGCCCTAAACATTTAAAGGTAGGCTCCTAACCCACATATATAAATTTTGACCATTGAGATTTGCGAAATAACATATGAAGCATGAGATATTAGCTTTTCACAAAAGCAATGGAATTTTAAAAAATTGTGTCAGCTCGCTCTGGCGAGCAAAATTCGCCTAGGCGAGTAAAGTCGGCTATAAATTTATGCAGCAGCATGAAAGCATGAAATTTCAGCCTTCTCCTTCCCCAAACCTTCACCTAACCTCCCATCCTCTTCCTCCACCACCCACAGCCACCGGTGACCGCCACGAGCCGTCGTTTCTTGACATCGAACCACCGCACGAAAAAGAACACTTTAATCGAAGCGAAATCTTCAAAACTCAACTCGAGGATTCGGTAGAGAACAGAGCCTCCAATCCTCCCTTGTTTCTTCGAGGTAAACGTGTTTTCTATGCCTTCTTCTAGATAGTTTGAAGCCTCTCTTGATATCTCTTGTGATTTGGGTACCATTATTGGGTGTTTTTACACTTCCTTTGAAAAACCTTTGAAAATGAAACATTGTAAAAGTTACCTTTTATAATATTGATGTCATTTTTGTGGCCTTGGTTGAGTCCCAGTCACATTAGTGTGATCAAAATTTCAAAATGATGTCTTTTTGATGTGGACTTCAAAAACATCATTTTAGCCCCTTTTAAATTTGAGTGGATATTTGACCCCGAATGTTAATATTAACCTTATCTTTGAAATATATACTAAATTATCTTCGATTTGGTATATAGAACTCTGCGTTTGGGGGCAAAGCAAGTGAACTTGAGTGATCTTAAAACGACGCTACAAGGAGCTAATAGAGGGATATAGATAAGTGAGGGGAGTTTATTATTTGTTTTCAAATACCATAGTTGGGGTCAGGGAACCCAATTATGGGGATGTATGTTTGTCCCTGTTGTGTGCTGGTTTTCAAGAAAAATTATGTTTTTAACCAATGGAATGCGATATATTTATTATTGATGTATGTTTGTCCTTGTTGTCTGTTGATTTTCAAGAAAAATTGTATTTTTAACTAATAGAATGCGATGAATTTGTTATTGATGAATAAAACTGTGAATGATGTTGTTGTTGTAATGATTGAATTTTTGGGAAAAGTCTTAATTGCAAAGGAGACTTTGCCCAAAATTTTATAATATGTTCTCCTATTTAATTTTTTATTAAATTTTAAATGGGCATAAAAGTTTATTTTCTATATTGTAGTCATCCTCTTTAATTTAGAATTTTCCTAAAATACTTGTCTCGTGGTATTATGGATTGTGAATGGATGAAGTTTGTGTTGTCTGAAAACCTAGGGAATGTGAAACTCAAGCATATGTTATATGTATAGATGTGAAATGTGATTGCTTGTGATGCTGATGATAATATTGAAATGAGATAATGTTGATGTTGTTGATGATGAAATGAGATAATGTTGATGTGATTGATGATATTGAAATGAAATGATGTTGATGTTGTTGATGATATTGGATTGAGATAATATATTGATGTTGATGATGTTATCGTGATGGATGTATGTTACACGTACATGGGAGGTGCAATGACTTGTTGGATATCCCTGGGAGGGAGGATGATGAGTTTAAGAATTTTAAGCATCCCTGGAGAGGGAAAATGATTGATTAGAATTTTTAACTATCCACGATCAGTGCATTGATGGACCCATGTTTTTTACTTCATAATTGCATGGAAATAGAATGAAGGCAGTACATACATGTGGTTTTTCTTAGGATAAAAATGCAGGTACTAAGGGCATGTACTCGGTTTGGAACTCCCTTGTGACTCAGGCTGATCACCATAGGGTGGGGGGGAGTGGCCAGTGCACGACAAGGTGATCCCGAGGAACTACTGAATCATTTTCCTAAGTGAGAGTATCATGTGGGCATGCTTAGGCTATTTCCTGATGAATGGTATCACATTGCATTTTGAGAGTTGAGTCAGGTGCATGCATCATTCTGAGCATAATTGATTTCAATTGTGGAAAAAGTTGTTGACTAGTTTGTTGAGCATATGTTGAACTGATTGATTATTTAGAATGGTTGTGGTTATTATTGTTATTGTTTTCTTCTAATCATTGTTATGTGGCATTTGTTAATCTTGTATAATAAACTCACCCTTGCAATTTTTGTACCGTGTGATTGGTACCTGTGATGATCGCGAACCTTCGTTCGTGGGAGCAGAAGAGCAACAGTAGGTGGCGTTGGAGGGAGATTATTTTTGTTGTAGCCGCCAAGTCGACGTGATAACGTTGGAATTCATTTTAGGAAAAAGTTGTGTTTTGTTATCAACTCTTAGTTGGTTCCTTGATTCTTTTTGGTTGGGCATGTAAATTCCAGGCTTAGATACATGTAAGAACTAAACTATGTTTTGACATGTGAATGACATATAATAGTTCAATTTATATATATGTATATTTATTTATTTACGCATTTATGCGTTGTTTAGTGCGTGTAGTATTGCAGACAAAATTTACTTTCATTTTCATAATCAAATAAATGGAGTTTTCATTAAAAATTGAAATTACACGTTTAGAGTAGTGATTCATAGCGACAAGACGAGTCGTCACAAACTCCACGATTCGTATTGGAACGATAAGTTGAGGTGGATTCGCCACAAAGGAAAGCTTCCTTGATAAGAATCAATTTGGGTTCAACCAATAACTAAGAAGAGGCTAAGCTCTCAATTCAAGCAAATGCTTAATTTCATTAATCAAAAGTTCTTCAAAAATAGCAAAGTCTGAGTACTTATAGAGTTAAGCCTCTAATAAAATCTAAAAACGCATCGTTTGGGCCTATTTTTGTCCACATTGAGGCCCATTACACAAATAAGAAATTACTAAATTACGACAATACGAAAATTATGAAAATTTCAAAAATTACGAAAACTAGGAAAATTACGAAAATTATGAAAGGAATTGCACTAAGTGCGACATTCGCACTAAGTGAGCTCTCCTACAATCTTCAAGGTGCTCCAATTCAACTCCTTGTGTCTTCCTCCATTCTTGCCCTTGTTAAATAGTCCAACCATGATTCTCTTGGTTATCTCGTCTTGTAGAAGCTTGGTTTTGGACCTTGTCATTGGACTCTTTAATTCATGGAGTGTTTGTAGAACTTCATGCTCTTTGGATAGTCTCTATCGCAAGCCAAGGAGACCATTTCCATCAGACAATCTGTAACGACCCGCCTTGTCGCTACGACATCACTAACTCTAATCGTGTGAATTTCAAATTTTAATGAAAACTCCATTAAATTTAATTGTGAAAATGATAGTAAGTTTTTTGCAATAATACAATCATCATACACATGATACAATTACAATAATTGAATACATATGTATACATATACTAAATCAGTACTCATCATTCACATGTTTAAAACTCAATGTAGTTTTACATGTATTTACATCTCAAAATATACATGTCCAGAAAAAGAATTAAGGGACTAACTATGAAAGAGTTGATTAACAAAACACAACTCTTTCCAAAAAGAATTCCAACATCATCAAGTCTGTTCGGCGCCTTATCAAAAGAAGATCTCTCCCCAGGGTCACCTACCGTTGCTCATCTAATCACATGAACGAAAGTTCGTGATCATCACAAGTACCAACCACACAGTACAAAAAAATGCAAGGGTGAGTTTATTATATAAAATCAACAAGCATTAGATAACAACAATTGGAAAGGAAACAACATTAACAACTATAATCATTACCAAAAGTCCATCATTCCAATACACACTCGACAAACCCATCATCCAATTCACTTCAAACTCAAACATCCATTCTCGGAATGATGCATGCACGTGACTCATCTCTCAGAAAGCAATGTGGTACCATCCTCATGAAAATAGCTTCTCTTAGGAAAATGATGCAGTAGCTTGTCGAGGTCACCCTCCTGTCGTGCACTGGTCGCTCCCTCCATGGTGATCAGCTTTGAGTCACAAGGGAGTTCCAAACAAAGTGATTTCCCCATAGTACCCCCGGTACTTACTGTCCATCATTCTATTTCCATGCAAATATGAAGTATGAAACATGGGCACCATCAATGCACTGACCATGGATAGATAGGGACCGGAATTTTAAACAATCCCTTTCTCTCTTGGGATGCTTAAAATTCGTAAAGATTTCCAAGGTAAGATCAATATTAACATTTGGGGTCAAATACCCACTCAAATCTAAAAGGGGATAAAACGCTGTTTTGGGAGTTCACACCAAAAGACATCATTTTGAAATTTCGATCATACCAATGTGACCGTGGCTCAACAAAGATCACAGAAATGACATCAATTTCATAAAAAGGAGACTTTTACAACATTTCATTTTCAAAGGATTTTCAAAGGAAGTGTAAAACTCTCAACAACGGTACCCAAAACACAAGAGACACTAAGAGAAGCTTAAACTAGCTAAGAGAAGACAAAGAAAACCAAGATTACCTCAAATAAATCAAGAAAGGAGGATTGGAGGCTTCGTTCTCTACCATATCCTCGAGTTGAGTTTTGAAGATTCCGCTCAGATTAAAGTGTTCCTCTTCGTGCAGTGGTCCAACGGCAAGCGACGGTGCCTCGTGGTGGTCACCGGTGGTCATGGCTGGTGGAGGAGGAGGGGTAGGGGGTTAGGTGGCTGCTTAGGGGGAGAAGAAGGGCATTTTTTGGAGTTTGGATGCTGCTGTTCGTACTTATAATCGACTTGACTTGCCCAGTCGAGCCAAAATGCCTGCCAAAATTTGCCTGGGGAAGTTGATCCAATTTTAAAATTTCTGTTTTTCTGAAAAATTAATTTCTCATGCTTCAAATGTTATTTTGACAATCCTAACGGTTAAAAGTTACATATGTGGGTTAGGAGACTACCTTTAAAATTTGAAGGCGATCCAATAGTTAACCAATCCCGAATTGTGATTTTACCCAAATAGGTTTTGGGTCAACTTGGAATCACTCAATTACAACGCAACTCAAACAAACTCCACATAACTTGACATCTACACTAAGCAATTGCCCATGGATAATTCACATAACATTTCAACTAACCTAAACTAATCAAATAGTCAAATAACATAAGAAATACATCAAACTTCTATTTTTAGTTATCGAAATTTCAGGGTGTTACACAATCACTCATTCACCAACATACACAAAAAACCTAATTTGGAGTTTCGTTTTCTTCTCCTTTGAGCACACACAACTGCCGCCCCTCCTCCTCCTCCCCTGCAAGTCTGGTGACCTTGTCCGGAGAACATACTCCCCCGTGACTTGTGCCTTCGTATGCCGCACCTCCTCCCCCTCGAGTCATGCCTAATTGCACCACACCTCTTCACTGTTGGATATAGGGGGAGCTGGGAAGAAGATCAAGGCAAGGAAGAAGTTTTTGCTTTAGAGTTTCTGCTTTTTACATGCCAATCAAATTGAAGGCATTTGTAACTTGTCTAGTTGTTCAAGAGGCTTGCCTTTTGATCCTTGCATTGTATAAGCATAATCACATACATGCATTCATGATTTAAGAACAACATATAAGGTTACATGTTTGCATTTGGAAATAAAATACTCATGGCTTAGGTTTTGAAAATCAAAATGTGCACTTCCTTAATCGATTACAGACAAATCATAATCGATTACCTGCTTGTGTTATTTCTGAAAAAGCCATGAAGAACACTTTAACTGATTATAAGGAAAGCGTAATCGATTACTCAGTACAATATACAAAACATGCATGACTGCCTTAATCAATTACCACTCAACTGTAATCGATTAGCAAGGCTTATTTCAAAATTAAGCATGACTGCCTTAATCGATTACCACTCAACTATAATTGATTACAAAGGCTTAATTCATAACTGAGACTGACTGCTTTAATTGATTACATCACGGTTTAATCGATTACATTGTTCTTGGCAATTTTCCAGATTGGTTCAAGAACACTTTAATCGATTACTTGGTATATTAATCGATTACATTTGTTAAAATAATTGATTACCATGTCGTTTTAATCAATTATATATGTTGATTCAAGAGGAGCTTTGCATAAATGAACAAGGTTCAAGCTTGGTGGTTTTGTGCTTTCAACATGCCTCATTGAAAAATGTCAAAGAAGCTTTGGAAGATCAATTTGATTCATGTAAAAGGGAAGTTGAGTAATCTGATAATCCAATGAGCATTACATGCATAATCATTCATTTAGGATTGTTAGATTGAAGGTCTAAGTAAAAGCAATTAACGAGTAAGGCATTTAAAAAACTAAGTTTTTGGAAAAATGAAGTTTTGCTGAATTAATCGATTACAATATTGTTGGCATCGATTATTTTGTTCTTCATGCCTTCTGGAAAACAAATCAAGAACATTGTAATCGATTACATATCAAATTAATCGATTACATAGGCTAAAATAGAAAAATCATGCTGACTGTCTTAATCGATTACATGAGTTCGTAATCGATTACATCTTTGCCTATGGGAAACATGTTCTACTGGTTTAATCGATTACATGTCATTTTAATCAATTACATAGTACATTTGAAAATATATGACTGACTGTCTTAATCAATTACCATATTCAGTAATCGATTACTCAATGCATTTAGAAAAACATGTCTGTCTGGTTTAATTGATTACCGAACGGAATAATCGATTATATTGTTCATAGCTCAAACCCAGAAAACATCAGGAGCACTTTAATCGATTACATTCTTGAATCAATCGATTACAAATGCTAAATAATCGATTACAGGAGCGGGTTTAATCGATTATTTTTAGTTAGAAAGCTGTTATAAATAGAACCTCTTGCCCTGTGCTTTGTGACTTTTGATAATTCGTATACTGGGCAATCACAAACGTTTATGAGCTTTCTTTAGTGAGTTTTCTGAGTTTCTAAAACACATTTAGGCTTCACAAATTCGTATGGGTTATTGATTTGAAGAGTGAAACATCATTAGTTTTCAAAGCTTAAGGAAAGGAATGCATTGAGTCTGTAATCTTTCTTTCAACCTGATTGAATCATTCACATGCATATGTTCTTTGGATTATCAGATGAAATATTTCCTTATTCTTTGAAGGTGTAATTCTTTTAATTGAATTCTGTAAAGATTAGTCTATTGTAAATGGGTTTTCTTACATGATTAGAGATAGTGTTTCTCTAAGGGAAGCTGAGTAGTGTTCTCAGTTTTGGGTTTGGTCTCTGAGGGTCTAATAGTGTTTTAGACTTCTGAACTTTATCTAGGGTTGATAAAGAGAGGCTTGTAATATCTTGTAAGAATATTTTTGCAATAGTGGAACTCTACTCTAGTGTTGAGTGGAAGAACTGGATGTAGCTTCATAGTGTTTGAAGTGAACCAGTATAAAAATCTGTGGCTAAGCTTTCTTCTTATCTCTTCATCTCTTAATTGTTTTGGTGGTGATTCAAATTGTTTGCACATAAAGTTTTGTATTGCTCATTGATTTCTTGACAAAGGAATTTGATTGAATAAATGATTCTTGATTTCAAAACATTTTAAAGTGATAAAGATCCTGTGAAAAAAACTCTGATTTGAAAATTTTAATTTATCAAGGTTCAACTAATTCACCCCCCCTCTTGGTTGTTTTGAAGTGTTCCATTCATTTTCAATATACTGTTATATTCGTTTTCTATTTAAAGCATTTGGGTCTGTACATTTAAGAAAGACTTGAGAAATTGATTTTACGAATCACTCTTAACTCCCAAAGCCTTATTAGTTTAAGAGGATTTTGTCAGTGTCTCATACATCTTGCTCTAAACTTCAGATTACATGCATCATTCTTCATGATGTTTTAGACAAGATTCTTCAAGAAAGTTCAAAGAAATCTATTTACTTTAAAGCATTCAATCATACTTTGTTTGATTGGTAAAATACATCTCATTCATGTACTGAGGATCATGAGGTGATATCTTTCTTGAACTTCTAACTACGTTTTGATTTGTTACTTGAAAGTCTTGTATTTTCGGTTGTTTGGAAACTATTACAAAGGGTTCTAACGCTTGTTCTAGAGTGGTTTTCTCTGCATGGTAAGAGTAGAGTAGGGTTATCTATGTCTTAGATGACTAAGAATCTAATAGGGTTTTAGATTTCTGTTCTTTGCCTAGGTTTGGTAAAGGGTGATTGTTGTAAAGCTTGTAAGAACTGGAATTTGTGAATAGTTGAACTCTAATCTAGTTTGATTAGAAGAACTAGATATAGCTTCTCTTTGCGAGGTGAACTAGTATATGTTCTTTTATTGATCTCTATTCCTTTATCTCTTCTTGCTATCTTGATCTCTTGACTACTGTGATTTCTTTCTTACTCAACAAGTGCAAGTTTTTGTCATTGGTTTCTTGGACTGAGTGGTTTGATTGAATTAAAGCATTATTGGTTTTAAGAGTAATAAAGATCCTTTAACTCTGATTTTCTAAAGTTTTTAAAAGGTCAAGTTTATACCAATTCACCCCCCTCTTGGTATTTGAGTGTATTCATATTGTTTTCATCTTTGTGGTTGGCAAGTGTAACTTCTCAACAAGCCTTGTACTAGCCATATTGGTGCAGCTGCCTCCATTAATGATAAGTGAGCATACCTTGTCTTCAACCAAGCACCTTGTGTGAAAAATATTTTCTCTTTGGGTCTCCTCTTTTTCTAGGCAAAAATTGCTCAACATTCTCCTTACCATCAAGAGATCACCCTCCTCAGCCTCCACTAGTGTAAGTTCTTCTTCTTCTTCACTTGAAGAACTAGATGAGTCACTTGAAGACGAACTCTTTATGCCTCCATCTTCAAGCAAAATCATTGTTCTCTTGTTAGGACATTGGGAAGCAATGTGACCTTTACCAAGGCACTTAAAACACTTGATATTGCTTGATCTTGTTGGAGTTGGTTCCACATTTTTTTTGCTTGAGCTCTCCACCTTTTCTTCTTTATTTTTCAGTTAAGAAACCTCCTTTTTAGGCTCGTCTTTCTAGCTGGAAGTTGTAGCCCCATTGGTCTTGGAAGCTTTTCTCCTTTTTAGTTGTTGCTCAACCCTTTGATCTTTGTGGACTAGCTCCTCTATTGTTGCATAAGAATGTAGCTCCATCACATCTTGAAATTCTCTATTCAAGCCATGAAGAAACCTAGCCAAGGTTGCCTCTTGACCCTCCATAATTTCAGCCCTCATCATCATCAATTCCATCTCTTTGTAGTAGTCATCAACACTCTTATAGCCTTGGAATAGTCTTTGGAGCTTGTTGTTGACTTCTCTTGCATAATAAGTGGGAACAAATCTTTCTCTCAAGCACATCTTCAAGTCATTCTGGACATTTATTCTTTGTCTCCTCAACCTACCTATGTCCATTTGAATTTGGTTACACCACACCAAAGCATAGACACCAAATTCTAGAGTTGCTAGAATAACTTTCTTTTCTTCATGAAATTATTGGCATAAGATAATTTGTTTTACTTTCATCTCCCACTCAAAGTAAGCTTCGAGATCAGAAGTGCCAAGGAACTTTGGAATTTTGATTTTCACTCCACTCAATCCTCTATTCCTCCCTTCTCTTTCTTCTCTCCTAAACCTCTAATCTCCCTCCTCTATTTTGCCTCCTATGATTGTTTCTTCTATTATTTTCTCTCCTTTTATTGTTTTCTCTCCAATCCTCCCTCTCATTCCCCTCATCTTCATAATTTTCTCCATGAGAGGATGCATTCTCACTCAACCTCCTATTTCCATGAGCCTATCCATCTACACTCCCAATGGAATTACTCCTTCTTTGGGTCGTCCTTTGTAACTCCTGAAATCTTGCATCCATCTTGGTTTGTAAATCTTCCATTTGTTTTGAATTGACCTTCATCAACCTAGAGGTCATAGGTGACAAAGCTTCTTCTCCACTTGAGTTCATCTTTCAAAACAAAATGGTTAGCAAAAGAAAAACACAAGTATATAAGGAAATTTTTGTAACACCCCAAAATTTTGAATTCCAGTCAATTCCTAGGGAAAATATTAATTAGAGGCAGTACAGAAGGAATTGGGGAAAATGATGAAAATACCCTTGGACATTTTCGAAATGACCAAAGTGTCCCTAGGCATTTTAGCAAGATATTTTAAGGAGAAAATTTTATAAACACTCTGGGATGTTTGAAAAAAAAATTAGAATACCTCAAGATGATAATTACAGAGTTTCCTTGAACATTTTTGGAAATGACGATTTTACCCCTAGGATGAGGGGTATTATTACCAAAATACCCTTTAGGTCAAACAAGGACCAGAGGACCTTAGAAATTTGTGGAAACTTGAGGATGGGATAAAATACTCTTAAACAACAAATTATCAACATGGTGGTTGACAGAGAATCATAAACTATGATTTTTAGGAATTTTGGAAAATATCTTGAAAAGAGCTCAATCTAGACAACCTCAGGTATCAGAAAATTATAAGAAAAGTGTAAATATAATCCATGAAGTTTTCTCTTAATTATGGGATAAATAGACTAATTTAGTAAGATGGATTAGTAATTTTACAAATTAAAAGTGAAACGGACC
>PYAF01001957.1:253583-279556 GCA_007407185.1 Glycine tomentella
TGGGCCTTAAATCCTGATCTGCCGACGTACCCACGCGTTTCACTTGGGTTCCCACGCGTTTCACTTGGTATGGCAGACAGAAATACCATTTCTAAGCCACCTCCCACGCGACTCGCGTCATGACACCACGCGACTCGCGCCACATATTCGGGCCTTCCACGCGACACGCGTGGATCCCACGCGACTCGCGTGGAGCCCCCAGAGAAAAACATGTTTTCTGGGTCACTTGCCACGCGACTCGCGTGGATCTTCAAGTGACTCGCGTGACATGGCAGAGCCATCTGCCCTGTAAAACACATACGGTGCGAGTCGCGCCACACCTCAAGTGGGTCGCGCCATATGCCAGAACAGCTATAAAGCTTGTATTTTCATCATCTTTCAAAGAATTCAAAGGCTTGGTCATATTTCTTAACTCAAAGACTTAGATTCACGCCATCAGCGCCAATCCTGGCGCCACCGGTGCCGCACCCTTAGCAGGGTTTTCTGACCTGAATCCCCGCGCTATCGCGCGGGGTTAAGCGCCGAAAATAAAAGTCCTTACAAAGCTTCTTTACTATAGTCAAATAGGAAACAATTCTAGGCTAGACTCAAGAGTCCAAAGAATAAGAAAACTCTAAGACAAAACCTTGAAATTTTTAAGAGACAAGCAACAAAAGCAAAATTTTGGAAAAACACAAACTCAAAGTGGAATTTAATGAGACAACTCAAGGATAATGGCTGTACCAAACTGCACAAGGAGTATATACCAATCAAATTCAATTGTTAGAAGCCAAATTTCACAAAGTTTGCAGCATGTCATACAAGTTCACTTAGTTTTGTGGTTCAAAAGAATTTTGAAACTTGTAACCTTTGCAACTTTCTTTGCTTCTAAATTCTGTTTTTACTTTGAATTTTCCAGCCACCAATTCAATAATTTCTTGGCTGCACTTTGATTGTTTTTCCAGCCACAATTCACAACTTTTTGGGCTGCACTTTGATTATTTTTCCAGCTCAAATTCACAAACTTTTTGGGGCTGCACTTCTTTGTTTTTCTTTTGTACAAGTTCAAGAATTCTTAAAGAAACTTGATGAATCACAAAAACTATGAATAACAATTGTAAAAGTTTGCTTCTAACAACTCAATTCAGTTTAGGCATGAGATTAGAATCAAAACAAGTGGTTATACAACACACTAACTACTACTAACACAACTTTACAAGAATCAAAACTAGAAAATTATCAAGAACAAATGAAGAACATGAAAAACAAGAAGACATAAAATCACACAAAACTTGAAGGAAAGCACAAGGGTGGGTGGCAGAATACTACACAAAGCCCACACCACCAAAACTTTTCACAAAAACTCAAGGAACTAGGAAAAGAAATGGGATTTATGATTTTCGAAAGGTGCAGATTTTTTTTTTACCTTTGAAGAAGTTCTTAGAACTGAACTTGAAGAAGAATCTCACAAGGATTAGGC
This sequence comes from Glycine tomentella, assembly GCA_007407185.1. Classification (NCBI taxonomy): domain Eukaryota; kingdom Viridiplantae; phylum Streptophyta; class Magnoliopsida; order Fabales; family Fabaceae; genus Glycine; species Glycine tomentella. The sequence goes on from PYAF01001957.1 coordinate 255,043, forward strand.
TCTAGATACCACATGATGTATGGCTGAACCTATTAGCCATTGAATTCCCAAATTTACCTTGCAATGAAACCAAATCTTCAAGAAGCTTTCAAGAACCCAAGCTGTCCTCTCTTTCACATGTGACTATGGCTGAAAGGAAGCTTCAAATGTGCAGCAATGGAAGATGGAAAAGGTAAGGGATGAAGATGGAATGTCACCATGGAGAAGCTCTACAATAAGCCTACGAAGAATCACCACAATAGCATGAAGTCATTGATAAGAAACAAGAGGTTCTTGCACAAGAAGAAGAGAGAAACTTTCTACACAAATTTCAAATTTGTAAAAATGACATCCAAAGTTGGTACATTCAGTTTTTGGATAGCTTATATAGGCCACAAAATTACAAGCTAAATGCACATGAAATTACAATTGAAATGAAACTTGTAATGCAAACTAATTGAGCCTAATGCAAGCTAAATGAAGAGTGACTCTTGGCTGATCCAAACTCGTGTAAGGTGCAATATTTTAAGCCTTAACGTGCAGCCAACAAGCTTACTTAGGTGCTACACAAATTACACACAAGTGCACCTACACCTCTTTACACAATTGCACTAAAAAAGTCTTTTTATTGTCACTAATTTTGCTACTAACAAGTGCTGGAATTTATGGAATTAATTTGAACTGGAGATATCAAAATCCAGCCCTTGTTATCCTGGAGTTGGTGTGCTTCTTCATGCTTGTCCAAGTTAGCTTTGATGTGGTCTTGAAGGACTTGGGTTCTAGCTCTTGTCATGGGTCCTTTAAATCTCACCAAAGGAAGTTCTTCAATCTTTCCTTCTAGACCTTTAGCTTGCAATGGACCTCCATCAATAAAGCCAGGAGAAGCAAGCTTCTCTATCAGCCTTATCATCTTGAGGACGCGCGGTCCAACTGCAGTGCCCTCAATCATCTTGCAGCCAAACAACTCCTTGGAGGTTTCAAACTGCTCAACCCTCCTGTTTATCATAAAGCTCTTGAAGATGAAAGATAATGGAGGGAGCATCCATATGCTCATGCTGACGCTGAAGCTTCGCAAATATAGATGCAAACTGTACGTATACTGCCTGCTCATTGTCAGCTAAGTGCTATTTATGGGCTTGCCAGTCAAACTCGACATGCCCATCTTTCCCTTCCAAAGGGGCAATAGGAAGCAGAGCATCTAGGACATATGCTATCTTCTTAGAACGTAAAACTATTTTTACATTCCGATTCCAATCCATGAAATTTGGTCCAGTTAACTTGTTAGCATCCAGAATAGAGTGTAAATTAAAATTACTGGCCATACCTCAATCGCTGAAAATAAAAATAAATATACCTAAGTATTTCATGATAATTAAAAACCAAATATGGAGACTGTGAAAATGTATGTGGCCCTCCCACTATTTTTCTAAAATCAATGACCCTCAGTTATTGATTTAGGGCTACCCTTCATTAAGGATATCCTTATTGGGCTAAAAGAATAACTAGATTCATTAGTTTCAGGCTGAGCCTACAAAACTAATTTGTCTAGTGGGTTGATCCAATAAACAACATTTCTATGTCTTCTTTTAGATCATAGGTTGACAACTCCTTTTCGCTTATGGTCACATCACTATTTAACAACCTGACAGCATTGCCCTAAATGTATAGACCCGGCTGAGCTTGCAGACTATATACATATGTTATAGCACAACCATCATCCTAAGTGTCGTACACTTCAAATGGCACCGTTACCCAACAAAATGATAGGTCTTAGCTGAGTTAGAGAACACTATCATGTAGAAGGGGTTTAAGTACCATAATGATGCGAGGCAATCAAACGCGCTAAATAATTTTTTTTTAGGGTTTATATTGGTCTCATCTTTAATTATTATCTTGCATGCATAATTAAACATACAAAGCTAACTATCACATAGTTCCTTTTAAACGACTTGTTTTATCATGCATACTAGTCAGAGTTATTGCATCTAATTATAAACATACATACTAGTCGTGATTTCAAAATTCAAAATTTGAAATTTGAAATTAAAAAATTAAAACATGCAATTTTTGAAATTCAAATAAACGGTGGATGATCATGGTGCCTTCCAATTTTCCATCCAAAGCATCTTCAAGCCTCGGATCCAAATCTTCATCAAACTCGTCCCGGTCCATGATTATGGCCAAACCACCTCCATGACATCTTGTCCATGGCTGATCCATCTTCTTGGTCGAGCCAGCTTGATCTCCAAAGATTACAATTTTACATCCAAAATTCTTAAAATTTAAAAGACGTAAAATCTAAATTGGGACAAATACAATCTCATTTACCAAAATTTAAATTTAATATTCAGAATTAGAGAAATTAAAATTTTAATCATGCAAACAATCATTCAAAGCACCATGACAAACCAATTTTTCAAGTACCTACAAGAAAAGTTAGAAAGAACAAGCAAACACTTTGCAAATTCCAAGCAACCATTGAATCATCTATCAAGAACAACATCAACAATTGATGATTAGCCAAGATTCATGATCATGATTTAAAATTCAAATTGTGATAGGGCTACCTTGGTCATACCTAGGCCGCAGCTAGGCTTAGGTGGTTCCTTCCACCATGATTTCAAACAATCCTAGCCCCAAGACTCTTTTTGGCAGCCACCCTTGTCCCCACAAGGTGTTGTTTTTATCATAATAGATTAAAACTTTATCACAAAAGAAAAACCTTTTATAAATATTTAAATTTAAAAAGTCTTGTTTGAAAAAAAAATGTAGTTTTCAAAACGTTTTTGAAAATTCAATAGTAAAATCCCACACACTTACCGTAACGAGCAACGCTCTGATACCATGTGAAAATAAGAATGCACATTCCATGACGTTCATGGAACATGTTCATGAGGGTGAAAAACAAATTTTCTATTTTTTTCTTCGTTGCGGAAACCATAACTCCTTACAGTTCTCATGAACCTTGTTTAGAATCTACTCATTAAAAAACTAGGATTTTAGAAATACCTTTTTGATCACTTGGAAGGCTTCAAAAGGATGACGCCCTCCAATGGTGATCCATACAATTGTACCTTGAATGCTTGAGAGAACTCCTTCTCATTCTTGATCCTCCTTCACTTGGTTGCTTGCTAGACAATGGCAAGGTGGAGGCTTCAAGTGTTTGGTTTATTTCTCAAGATAAAAAGATGGTGTCTTGAGGTTAGGTAAGGTTGCAACAATGGAGGAGAGAAGATGATGAAGAAGAAAAAAAAAACAATAACTTTGGTTCTTGAAAGAGCATTAGCACATAACATAAGAGTGGAGTGCTATTTATCCTAGGAGTCTATTATCTTGTAATCTTATTAGGATTAGAATCCTAACTCAATCACTCAAAATCAGCCCAAGAATCTATAAATTTGAAATTTAACCTTTCATCATCATATGCCTTTGGTTGTTGCTTTATCTTTTTTATTTAAAATAGTAATTCAAATAAAAAGTTATTGGAAGAAACACTATCCAATCTTTATTGGATATAGTTTTGGATAATTCACAATTATCCTTACAACCTAACCTCTTGAATTCAAATTTCAAACTTAAAATATAAATTCAATTTCAAATTCAATCTTTGTCCTAATTCATAATTTAAATTTGAATTCAAATTTGAATTTCAAAATTCAGAATTCAAATTCAAATTTCGAATTGGCCCAAAACAACTCATTTTGGTCAAGTAAACTTCTTGACTTACTAGGACTCATGGCCCAAGACCCTATTGGACCTTTTTAACACATTTGGGCCTATTAGTGTAGAAACTAATTTCTCACTAATAGCCCAACTGAGGCACATGCTTTAATTGGACTTGGAGTCCAACTTCAATCCAACTACACCTTTAGTCTTGAAAAAGCCAATAACTATTATTGGTCCAAACTTGCTAGTTATAAGCAATCAAGAACAACCTTTTTTGTGTGATCCATTAGGCCCAATTAGTCATTAACATAAATGAACGTGGACCAATTAGACTCCTTTAACTGGCCCAATTCATTTAATGACCACATAAGACACTAGCAATGCTCTACGGCCCCAGAACTAGTTAAGTTGATAAAAAGTGATCCACGTTTCCGATTTGGATACCATACTGGTGCCATCCTTCATATCGTCATTCACATTTAGTTGAGAGCAAGGATATAGTACCATCTCTCTTAGTTGACTAAATATTGCTTATCATATAACTAAGAATCTTCTTCTATTTACTCTAAGATGGATCATGAATCCTTATGATCTCTTACTATGCATAGATTCCCAAGTCAACTAGAAGTCATCCAAGCCCTACCGGTCTTGTGAACATGTAATCCCTTGTAGGGACTATGAGCCCTTTTGGCATGTCCATCTTCACTCATATATTCAAGTAATACCCAAGAGTACATTATTTTCCCCATTTTCAGATAGATAGAGTTGTACAATCAAAGTATAACCCTAGGACATAGTGTTCGATGACATCCTAAAGTCTAGGATGATCCGCACTACCATTTGTTCTCCAACAGATCCACCCATAACATGAGCTAAGGCATCACTTTGCCTGCATTCCATGAGGTCCCTACCTTGTATCTATATACAAATAGAAGATGTCGTACTAGTTATTTTTTAGATCACCAATGCCCTTTCTTAGTGATTCAAGACTAGGAACTCATTTAAGGTAATAGACATTTATGTCCTCGAGTTTGACGATCATGATCCTTATCATTGATCCTCGAGAGAACACCTGTTCTATTCCTATGGACTTTATCTTTAAACGCATATTATTATAAAATATAGGTGAGACATAAATATGATAAAGATAAAGTTTGCTCAAATTTACTAACCATGAAATACTAAATAGCAAGAGGTGTTCACCTAATGAAACAGATTGTCTCTAGGATACCTACATACTAACAAGCTGGAACTTGTTGTATAGGACCATGTTTTTGACATTCTTAACAAGAGTTTGAATAATTAATGCAATATTTTAAAATTGTACGCCAATAAATGCCTAATCAAAACAAATTTCACTTCGTTTTTTCACCAACTTGATGAGATCCACATATTCCTTCATGTACTTTTGCTAAAGCAATATAAGCTTTTGTTTCTCCTAAGTAGGGGTGGCAATGAGCGGAACTAACTCGTAAATATTTCAAAACTTGATTCGATAATCAACTCATTGAATTTGATTCATGTACCAAATAAGCTGAACTTGAGCTAAAAGATGAGCTTGTTAAATAAATGAATCGAACATGAGTTGCATATAGTTCAACTTGTTTGGTTCATGAACGAGCGTCATATATATATATATATTATTGTCATGAGAAATCTTAGGAATTAGCCGAAATGAATTCAACTATAACTGCTTCAACAAGATTCTAAAAGTTGAATGATGTTTCAAGCGATTTCGTTGTCAAAAGGGGAAATCTGTTTCTTGACCTTTTGGGTGAATCTTAAAGAGAATATGAACAAACTAAAGTAAAAGTTTAATTTGAAAGAAAGAAATAAATTCAACAAAGATAATTGGAAAAATAACTTGAAAAATAATTACATTAATTGGTTGTGTTGGTTAAAGATCCTTACAAATTTTTTGAAACAACTATTTATATTGTAAAATCTAACCAACTTAATCTAAAAATCGTGTTTATCCACTTTTTCCTTCATTTTCAACTGATTCAATTAGTTTATTCTTGTTTCGGCTAAGCAACCACGTGAGCACATCCCACGTTCTGATTTTTCAGGAACCACTTACTAGATCATGGGATCTTCACGTTTTTAATTGATTTTATCCAGAATATTGTGATTTCAGCCTTGATTTAAACTATGATGCACCTATCTTTTGAACTTCCACTAAATTTTCAAAAATTTACAGAATTGTCTTCTATTAAGGTTAAATCTGATCACTTATTTGAAATAACAAACAACCCCCTTTTCGATTAAGTTTCCATCTTGATTCATTTGCCTAATTGAAAATATTTCAATTGATAACAAATCCCCCTTATATCTTGACGTTGATTGGTCAAATCAAGTGTTAAGATATATCCATTTAATATTTCCCACTTCTTTTAATCTTTGCAACTAACTTTGCATTTATTATCTCTAGCTTTTTTGTCTATGCAAGTCTTATTACTTTTATTTGCCTTGCTTTACTATTGTTGAACCATCCGTTTTACCCTAATTCTTGCTTTATTCTTCTTTCACATCTGGTAATCTTTCCTTTGCTTTCACTATGTCTTCCACCAATAGTTCTCAATTGAAACCCCCACAAATACGGTGATGGCTCTAATGATGAGTCATCGTCCTCCTCCTTCATCTAATGCAGCAATCAAGATGATCAAGAACAACCCCTAGCTTCTGGTGGTTTCATTAATCCTCTCAAGGCCCACGAAGGACACCTCTACCTTCATCCTTATGCTAATGATGTCGTAGATGTTGTTACTTTTCTTGATCATTACCTTCACCATGATAGTTATTCGATTCCCACCATGTCTTGGTTTATGATAAGTTCTACCTTTTCAACTTGGGCACTTGGCCTAGAGTTTTTGACCCCTATTATAGGTGGCTCAAAAGAGTAACTGTTGCAAAAGAGGCTGACTGGAAATGATGGGGCATCTTTGATGCCATCAACCTCACCTGTCATGATGTTGAGCTAAATTACCCCTTGATCTTTAGATTCTTGAACTTATAGTCAATTGCTATGAACACTTTGTGTTTCTTTTTGGCTTCATGACTATCACACTACAAGATGTGGCTACCATCTTGGGCTTTCCTATTGTCGGTGACGAAATACCTTTCTTGTTTGACCAACCCTTTAAAGATATAGGGTATTCTTTCGATTGATCCACCAATGACTACCCTCATTTCATCATGGCCCATATGAAGAAGACAAATATTGTTTTTGTCACTGGTGTAGGTCCATTGCAAGGTCAAGGCCAAGGAGAACTTGAAGAACTTCCTTTGGTTAGCTTTAGTCCATTATGGTTTCTGCATCTTTGGATCACTTATTTATTTTCCAATATTTATGGCTAAACAGTCAAAATAGACCATAGCATTGGATCATCATGCTAAGGACCCCTTTTTTAGAAAAATATTTTCAGATCAAGTCCACCACCTCAGGTTCAACTCACTTCTTTATAGAGGTCATTTTCGGCACACAAGATGATGTGGGCGCTTTATGGAATCCTTTAACTGTTGAGCATGATGTCCCTGACTGGCTGAAAATGGATTCTCTTGCCGATTTGGAGGCTAAAAAAGTATAATTGGCAAATTGGGGTAACATCCTATCTGCTACGGATTTGCTTTGTGGTGTCAAGCCTGTGACTAGGGATAACAAATTTTTTATTGAGCCTTACAACCCATAGTTTGTGGCTCGTTAATTTGGCCTTATATAGCATCTTCCGATGGCCTTTCTATTAATGAATTCAACTACTTCTCATCCTTCATTGTCTATCGAAGAGGTAAAGAAAATCATCGATCTGACTTATTAGATGATTAGCCTTTTTAGATTCCATTTATTCTTGCATGATCCTAAGAAAATCACTAGCTTCCTTAATTGGTGGCCTACTGTAAAAGATATCATATTTTTGAAAGGGCTTCCTTTTTACCTTTTATAAGCAAATGACCATGTTCAACCAAATCTTATTTCCCAAACTCTAAGCTAATCCCAACCTTCTTCTCATCCGGCTTCTGTTTTCGCTAAAATGAAGAAGAACTCATTGGGTAGAATCACCATTAATCCTTCACCAGCTTTGCAATTAGGTTTTGCTTTTATATCTTCATCTTTTCTTTATTGTTATTTGGTTAACTTTTTCCTTTATAGCCAAACTTCGCATTGAGACAATTGATTTGGAATACATAGAAGATGACGCTTCTCCAAAATTATCTCCCATGACTTTCAAGAGAATGACCATATCTGTATTGCTCATAAATCCTCTACTCTTGATCCTCCTTTGACTCAAGTATCAATATCTACTTCTCATATTGTCCTACTTCTTTATCACCAATCTTTAATGTTAGATACAAGGGGAGCTTGAAGAGGATCAAGATGCTGAGGCTCTTAGACAAGGAAGTGTTTTAGTTTTTACATGCCATTCAATTGAAGGCATACATAATCTTTAGATGTTTAAGTGTTTCATACTATGATCCATTGCATTGCATAAACATCATTCATTGGCTTGCATTCATGGTTTTCATGAAAGCATATGTCTTGTGAAAAAGCTTTAAGTTTTCATGATTGCATAAAAGGCAGGTGTTCAAGGTTTAAGTTTTGGAAAAACTATTTTGCACTGCTTTAATCGATTACTAGTATATAGTAATCTATTGCTTAAGCTTTGATGAACACTTTAATTTATTACAACTATTACGTAATCGATTACACTTCACAATCACGAAATAAGTCTTCCTGTGATAATCGATTATGATTTAGTAGTAATCGATTACTTGACACATTTTTGAAACATGACTTCTTGTGTTAATCAATTACATGGTGAATCAATGGATTACTTTGCTCATGAATCTTTTCCAGAAAGTTCAAGAACACTTTAATTGATTAAATATGTTATTAATCGATTACATAAGTAACATTAATTGATTACATTGACGATTTAAATCGATTACATTCAATTACAACAATTTTCTATATATAGCTGTTGGGTTTTTTGAATTAAACAGATCATTACACAATGAAAATTTCATAGATTTTCAAAAGATTTCTGAAGTGAGAAGAGATACTTTGAGCCACTAAACTCTTGTCCCACAAATTCTAAATCTTCATGTTACATTGAAAGATTTCTTCTTGGGCGAGAGATTCTAAAGAAGTTCTTGGAGAGTTTGCTCTGTAACTTGTTTTCATGTTACATTTAAAGTTAAGAACATGATTACTTCTGCACTTTCATATGATGAATTTTTTAGAACTATTAAGTCTAACAGTGCAAAGAAGATGTGGGAGATGTTGGAAATCACTCATGCAGGGACAAATGAAGTCAGAAGAACAAGGAAGCATGCCTTGATTCATGAGTATAATATGTTCAAGATGAACACAATAGAAAACATATCTCAGCTCCAAACAAGATTCGCTCACATTGTAAATTATCTTCTTGGTCTTAGAAAGATATTTGATGCTGAAGATTTAAACATCAAGATCTTGAAGTGTCTAACAAGACCATGGCAACCAAAGGTGACAACAATCAAGGAGTCAAAAGATCTTTCAAAAATGTCCATGGCTGCACTATTTGGTAAGCTACTTAAGTATGAATTAGAAATGTCTCAACTAACACATGCAAAAGATGCAAATAAGAAACAAAAAAGTATAGCCTTGAAAGCTACATCCTCAAGTGTGGAAAAAGAAGCAGACTCAAGTGAAGATGAAGGTGATGAACACTTGAACCTAATAGTCAAAACAACAATTCCATGAAGAACAAAAAGAAAAGGAAGTTCTCAAAGTTCAACAAAAGAAATGACAACAACAACAACACCAACTACAACTGCTTTGAATGTGGTAAGCAAGACCACATTAAATCTGAATGTCCTATGTTCTTGAAGAGCAATTAGGTTAAAAGAAGGCAAATAAAGAAGGAAGTCCAAAGAAAGCCTACATAGCATGGTAAGATAATGCCTCAACAACTTCTAAATCATCAAATGAGAATGAAGAAGCTAATGTATGTCTTGTTAGATACAGAGGGAGCTTAAATAAGATCAAGACAAGGATGAAGCTATTTGTCTTAGGCATATTTTAGCTTTTTACATGCCATTTAATTTAAGGCATATGTAATTTGTTAAGATGTTTAAGAGCCTCATCTTATGATCCCTTGCATTGCATAAACATCATCCGTTGGCATGCATACATGGTTTTGATCAAGTCACATGATTTGTTAAAAAAATTAAGGTTTTCATGTTTGCATAAAGAAGCCAATTACTCATGGTTAAGTTTTGAAAACTCACTTTTTACACTGACTTAATCGATTACCATAATTGATAATCTATTACTTAAGCCATGAAGAACTAATTAATCGATTTCAAGGTAATGGTAATCAATTACACATCACAAACACACAGAATAAGTCTTCCTGTGTTAATCGGTTACCATCTAATTGTAGTCGATTACATTAGCACGTTTTGAATACTAGACTGTCTATGATAATTGATTAAATGACGGTTTAATTGATTACTTTACTCATGTATCTTTTCCAGAAAGAACTAAGAACACTTTAATCAATTAAATAGGATATTAATCGATTACTTAAGTGAGAATAATCAATTACATGGACGATTTAATCGATTACATTTAATTGAAACAATTTTCTATAAAAAGCTGTTGGGTATTTTGATTTGTACAGAAGTTGATACTTCAAAATTTTCAATACTTTCAAAAGCGTTCTATTTCATAGAAAGATATACTGAGTCTCAAAGCTCTTGTTCCAAAAATCAAGATCCTCATGCATCATTGATAAAATTGTTTTTGACAAGATTTCAAAAGAGTTTCTTGGAGAGCTTGATCTGAAGATTGCTTTCTTTCTACCTGATTTCAGTTTGGTAAACTCATGCACTTTCATTCTATGGATCATAAGGGTGTATTGTTAGATACAGGGAGAGCATGTAGATGGATCAAGATATATGCTGAAGATGGATGAGTGTTTTAGCTTTGTACATGCCATTCAATTGAAGACATTTATAATTATTTGATGTAGGAGAGAATCACCCATGATCCTTTTCATTGCAAAAACATTCATTGACTTGCATTCATGATTTTACAAAAGCACATTGTTTGTGAAAAAGGTTTAAGATTTCATGATTGCATCAATGCAAAAGTGTTCATGGTTTCAAGTTTTTGAAAAAACTATTTTGGACTGTGTTAATCGATTACCACATATTGGAAATCTATTACTTGAGCCTTGAAGAACATTGTAATCAATTACCAGCATTAAGTAATCGATTACTCAGTATAAACATAGAACATAACTTGACTATGATAATCGATTACCACATATCCGTAATCGGTTACTTAGTTCATTTATGATAAGAAGTATCCTTATAGTAATCGGTTACAGGTCGAAATAATCGATTACTTTGTTTATATATCCTTTCCAGAAAACTAAAAAATATTTTAATTGATTAAATTTGTTTTCAATCAATTACATAAGAAGTTTTAATCGATTACTTTCAATTACAACTGTTTTTTATAAATAGCTGATGGGTTTTCTGAAACTTACATAAGACACAACACATTACTCTATGAAATTTTTAAAGTTTTCATAAACCTTCTGAAAGTGAGAAAGGATATTCTGAGTTCTAAAGTTCTTGTTGAAAATATAATGAATACACTTCAAATAACCAAGACGTGGGTGAATTGGTTTAAAACAGGTATTTAAAAATTTTCTTGAAACAATTGAATTTGAAAACTGGATTATATCACATAAACCTTTTTCAAACCAGAACTTTCCTTTCAACCAAAATCAACCTTGTTGTGCATGTAACGACAAAAACTTTGTTTTGTTGGTTATATCTTGATTACCCAAACACAAACAATGAGAGATATACAAAATTAGAATAAAAGACTCAACAATTTATATTGGTTCATCTCACAAACTAGGAGGCTACATCTAGTGTCTTCCAACCAACACTAGGTTAGAGTTATCACTATATCAAATTATCTTTTACAAGCAGTTTACAAGTGACTATCTTTACCAACCCTAGATAAAGAAGCTGAATTCTAAAACTCTATTAGACTACAAATCACCAAGATCTTGAGAACCCTACTCAGATCTTCAAACCTAGAGAACCCTACTCTAGAATGCTTGAAAAGAATCAATTTGAAATATCACAACACAACAAACTATTAGAAAATCTAAAAAGAAAGATTCAAGATAAACACAACATGTGATCCTTCATGTATGAATGAATGAATTGACATTACCACACAATCCAGGTTGTAAGATATCTAATGCTCAGAATCTCTATCTTGAAATACTTCTTTTCTTTAACACATCTTCACAAAACCTCAGAAATCTTGATCTTTACAAAATGTGTTTCTCACTCATAAATCAGTCTCTTGAACTCTTAGAAAGATTTGTGTCTTTTGGGTAAGTCACTCATATGCTCAGAATAATTCGTACAAGGTCTATATATAAAGAGTTGTCTGACAAAGCTTTATATAAAACTGATCTAACTGACAATAATCGATTAAAACGATAGTGTAATCGATTATTTTATCATATGTAATCGATTAAAATACCACATAATCGATTAATATGTTCTTGAGCTTTCTAGAAATGTTTTCATGAACAAAATAATTGATTAATACACAATGCAATCGATTAAAGTAGTCTATACGTATATGAAATAATGCATAATAATCAATTACATAATACTGGTAATCGGTTAAACCAGTAAAGCTCAAAATATGAAAATAGCCTATGTAATCGATTACGAAGAATGGTAATCGTTTATACCAGTAATGCATGATTTTTATATTGCACTATGTAATCAATTACGAAGAATGATAATCGATTATACCAGTAATGCATGATTTTCATATTGCACTATGTAATCGATTACAAAAAAGCATGTAATCGATTAATCTATTCTTCAAGGCTTTCCAGGTTTAGAACAAAGACATTTAATCGATTAAAACACTGTATAACCGATTAAAGCAGTAAGTTTTAATTTTTCCAGAAACTTAGCCACGAGAACTTGAATTCTTGTAAAATCATTTGAACAACTTTAGTTCATCAATCAAAAACATGTATGCATGAGGATGAGAATGCGAATGCAAAGATCACAAGGTAATGTACTTGAGCCACTTAGACAAATTACAAATGCCTTCAAACTAGATTGGGCATGTAAAAAGCAAAAACTCCAAGTCATTCTTGCTTCAATCTTCTTGCAGCTTCCTTTAAATCCAACAATCTCTCCCTTTTTGGCTTTGAGCATGCCAAATATCAATTGTCCATTTGTTTATCTTTTGATTGCATTTGAGGGATGAAGGATAGGAAAATTATAATTGATATCCTGAAATCAAAATCAACTTTTTGCAAGAACAAGCATAAGCACAAGCCATTATTACAATTATTTCTCCCCATCTAAACAAACAGAATTATTTCTCGTTTCTCCCCCTTTATGATATGATAATTACAATTATTTCTCCCCCTATTTGGCTTATCAAAGACAAAAAATGTTTATAGAAAGAACAAGGAGAATAAAAGGAAAGAATAGTACTTGTATTAATGGAAATAAGCAAGCAGTACATTAATCAAATGAAATATAAAACCAAGTAAACAAAGCATAACATAATCAGCAAATAGAAAGAAAACATTGTAACCTAAGCTAGTTTATCAAAGTCATCATGGACAAGCCTAGCCTCTATGTTTTCTAGTCTAGATTTCATCTCTTCCATAGATGAATTAGTCTCAGCCCTGTGTTCATGATGCAGAGATAGTAGAGCATCCATCTTTTGAATAATGAGTGATTCAAAAGGACTGTAAGATGGTTGAGCAGGGCCTTCAGCTTCTTCTTCTTCATCAGCTTCCTCTTCATCACCAGCAGGAGGGATTTGTTGTCCAGCCATCTGCCATCCATAGGGAGTCTTGACCATCCCAAGCTTGTTAAGATGTTTCTCTTTAATGAGGCTATTGCTGGAGTTTGTGTTGTCAATAACCTCATTAGATACATCTACATTGAAGAAGTCAATTAATCTGGACACTAAAACATCATATGGAAATGGATAATTCACCAATCTTTTGGATTTCAGCATAGTTTCCTCAAGGATGAGGATCCAGTTCATCTGAATGGAATTCTTCATACCATACACAAGCTGTATGCCATCATCTATGGCTTGTGCACGATTTGTGGACCTAGGGGTCAAGATGTAGGTGATGATAATAATACCAAAAACAAATAAACAAGATAAATAATAGAAATTAAGGAATAGAAAATCAATACAAGAATTTATACTGATTTACTTCTCAAAAGAAACTACATCCAGTTTCTTCTAATCAACACTAGATTAGAGTTCCACTATTATAAATTTCAGTTCTTACAAGCTTTACAACAAACACTCTTTATCAACCCTAGATAAAGAATAGAAATCTAAAACCCTATTAGACTCTTAGTGATCAAGAATCAGAGAACACTACTCTGTTCTTCCCTAGATAATCCTAATCTAGCACAAGCTTCAAATAACTCTTTACAATAGCTTCAAATGACAAAAAATACAAAAACAAATTTACAACCAGAGATAATGGAGAAAAAAAACCTGATGATCCAATGAATATGAATGCATGTGGTTTACCAATCAGAGTTGTTGAAGAAAAGGATTTCAGAACATGCTCTCCAAAACTTCTTTGAAAACTCTTGCCCAAGAAATCATTCAATACCCTTGAAGATTAAAGAGTGGGACAAGAACTTAGTTAACCCAGAAAATCACTTTCTAACTTTGAGAAAGCTTGTGTATATTCACAAAATTCGAAGTATTCAAGTTATTTAGTCAGACAAGCCTTTATCCTATTTAGAACAACTTTTTGTAATAGACTGTAATCGATTACAACGCGCCAAATAATTGATTAAAATAGCTTATGTAATTGATTAAATTGTCACTTAATCGATTAAAGTGTTCAAAGCTTCATCTTGGGTTTTACAATGAACAAAATAATCGATTAAACTGAGTTGTAATCGATTAAAGCAGTAAAGTTCATTGTGAAGCAAGCTTGTGTAATCGATTACAATTTGTGGTAATCGATTAAAGCAGTGAGGCATGCTTTTTGTTTTTACTATGTAATCAATTAAAAGAGTTATGTAATCGATTAATATGTTCTTCAAGGCTTTTCCAGATTTAAAACAAAGCAAATAATCGATTAAACTGATGTGTAATCGATTAAAGTAGTAAGATTACATTTTTCCAAAAACATTAGCCATTACTTATTGATTTCTTTTAAAAACATGAATAGCTTTGATACTTTAATGAAAACATGTAAGCATGTTAATGATTATGTGCATGCAATGCAAGGATCAAAAGATTGGTCTCTCATACACTTAATTTGAATTACAATCTTTAAGGCATGTGAAAAGCTCAAAACTTTCTTCTGAATCACAAGCTTCATCTTCTTGTTTCTCCCCTATATCCAACAATCTCCCCCTTTTTGGCTTTGAACATGCCAAATATTGATTGAACATGTGTATAATTTTTGAAGTGCTTTGAGGGATGAAATATAGAAGTCTTGAACTTGTTGTCCTAAAATCAAATCAGCCTCTTTGCTAAGAACAAGTGTTAAAAGATATGCTTACATAAACATTGATCATTACTTTCATTTAAGTTTACTCCCCCTAACTTAGATAACTTCATCAGTTATTAATTTGCAAAAAAAAAAAAAAAAAAACCAGAGCAAAACAATAAGTTTTCCCTTTAGTTATCAATGAATTTTTCTCCCCCTATTTGGCTTATCAAAGACAAAAGGTAGCAAAGCAAATAATGAGAAGTAGAAATTGAAATTTCATTAATGGAAAGGGAAAAACAATACATTAATCAGAGAAAA
Organism: Glycine tomentella; assembly: GCA_007407185.1. Taxonomy (NCBI): domain Eukaryota; kingdom Viridiplantae; phylum Streptophyta; class Magnoliopsida; order Fabales; family Fabaceae; genus Glycine; species Glycine tomentella. The sequence goes on from PYAF01001957.1 coordinate 270,540, forward strand.
AAATAGAGTAAAGCAGTAATAAAAAAATAGGAATGAAAAGACAAGGAACCTAATCTAGTTTATCAAAATCATTAAGGACAAGCCTAGCTTCTATGTTTTCTAGCCTAGATTTCATCTCTTCCATAGATGAATTAGTCTTAGCCTTGCGCTCATGGCGTAGAGACAATAAGGCATCCATCTTTTGAATCATGAGCGATTCAAATGGACTGTAAGATGGTTGAGCAGGGCCTTTATCTTCTGCTTCTTCATCAACTTCCTCTTCATTTCCAGCAGCAGGGATTTGTTGTCCAACCATTTGCAATCCATAAGGATTCTTGACCATCCCAAGCTTGGTAAGATGTTTCTCTTTGATGAGGCTATTACTGGAGTTTGTGTTGTCAACAACCTCATTAGAGACATCTATATTGAAGTAGTCAATGAATCTGGACACTAAAACAACATATGGAAAAGGATAATTCATCAATCTTTTGGAGTTAAGCATAGTTTCCTCAAGAATGAGGATCCAATTCATCTGAATGGAATTCTTCATGCCATACACAAGTTGTATGTCATCATCTGTGGCTTAGGCATGATTAGTGGATCTAGGGGTCAAGATATAGGTGACTATGTAATGAAGAAGTCTATCTTCATGAGTCATTGGACCAGTACTAAGCATAAGCTTTAGCCTCATTTGAGGGTCAAGAAGCATCCCCTATAGGTTTCCACCCTATTATAGCTTCCATCCTATTCTTCAAATTTTCTTTCACCATCAAAGGAAATACTAGCAATTGCTTCCCAAATTTCAGGTGATTTCCATGGCTACTCCATTAACTTAAGACAAGATTGTCCCATCAATAGAAGCCTTAGCACAGGTGTATAACACCTTCACTAATTTAGGGTAAAAAATACCCTTCATCTCAAAAACTTTTTCAATCCCTGGGCTTCAATCATAGTAGGGAATTGAAAACCTTCTCCAATAAACCAGCCAACGTCAAGGTGTTTGGGAGGGAAAATGAGTTTGGTGGCATTAAACTGAAGATAGGTCATTTTATCACGCTCAGCAGGAAACCAATGGTCTAACCTATTCACAGCAGGGTTAGAAGTTTCAACACTATTTCTCTTAGAGGATTTTGATCTCTTAGGTGCAGACATGGTGAATATGTGAGGAAAGGCTATTTGGATAGAGTTTCTGGACTCAGAAGAAGAAAAAGAAAAACACAGTAGTGCTTAAGATTGAAGATGATAATGGTGTGATTTCTTCCTTTAACATAAGCTGTATTTATAGAAGATTTTGGGCTCCAAAGTTTAAATTTGAAATAAGTAACAGTTATTTCGAATTAACTCACTAACTTTAAAGCACAGAAGATTCAAATTTTGAATTTGGTGGCAGTTAGACAGTTACAAATTCCAAGAAAATCTTGCAGATTTTTGCAGTAACTCAATGAATAATCGATTAGATGTTTATGTAATCGATTAATTGGTAAACAGAATTAGTTTCTGCAGAGGCTGTAATCGATTATTTTGATAAGTAATCGATTATTACAGTGAGAATTCGAGTTTCAAACAATTTTTCAAACAATGTAATCGATTACCATTCACGGTAATCGATTGTTCCAGTGAATTGAAATTTTGTAAAATAATTTTTAAGCTATGTAATTGATTAATTCGATGGCTTAATCGATTATTCCAGTGAAATTTATTTTCTGGAATCATTTTATATGAAGAATAATCGATTATCCTGGTTGTGTAATCGATTACATGAGCACAAATTTCATTCATAATAGTTTTTCAAGTTCATTTAATCGATTAATACGTGCTTTAATCGATTATTCCAGTAACAATATCAGTATGAACAATATTTATGCAGCACAATTTAGAATTTTTGAAGCACATATGATGATCAGTCAAGTAAGATGTTGTTTCAAATAGATAAGTACATAGCAAGCATGCTAGCAAATGTTAGACTCATCAAGGATACCTAGCATGTTTCTAAGAGTATAGAATCTATCTCTAGCCAAAGATTTAGTGAATATATCAGCCAATTGATTGTGAGTATCAATGAAGTCAATTTTGATGTTACTTTTTTGGATATGATCTCTAAGGAAATGATGTCTTATCTCAATGTGTTTGGTTGTTGAGTGCATTATTGGATTCTTGGAAATGTTGATGGCACTTGTGTTGTCACATAATAGGGGTATTTCTTTTAATTCTACACCAAAATCTTGCAATTGTTGTTTTAACCAAAGGTTTTGAGCACAAAAACTTCTAGCAGAGATGTACTCAACTTCAACTGTTGATAAAGCAACACAAGATTGCTTCTTGCAATGCCATGTGATTAGTGAACTGCCTAGTAGGTGACAAGTTCCACTAGTGCTTTTTTTTTTTATCTAATTTGCACCCTGCAAAGTCAGAATCAGAATATCCAACTAAATTAAGTGATCCACCTTTAGGATACCAAAAACCAACTTTTGGTGTTGATTTGAGATATTTGAGGATCCTTTTGACTGCAGTGAGGTGTGATTCTTTGGGATTTGCTTGATATCTTGCACACAAACACATGTTCAACATAATATCTAGTCTATTAGCTGTCAAATACAGTAAAGATCCAATCATTCCTCTAAATTTTGGCTCATCAACCTTCTTTCCTTTTTCATCTGAATCAAGATAAGTTGATGTTGCCATTGGAGTTGCAGCATCTTTGCTTTTTTCCATTTCAAACTTTTTGATCACTTCAAGGCAATACTTGGTTTGATTTAGAAATGTCCCACTCTTCTTTTGCTTCACTTGAAGTCCAAGAAAGAATGTTAATTCTCCCATCATTGACATTTCAAACTCATTCTGCATAGAGATAGAAAATTCTTTGCACAATAATTGATTAGTTGAACCAAAAATTATATTATCAACATATACTTGAACCAATAAGATATCATTGCTTTTCCTTTTGCTAAACAAGGTTTTATAAACATGTCCTCTTGTGAAAGATTGTTCAAGCAGAAATTTGCTTAATCTCTCATACCAAGACCTTGGAGCTTGTTTTAAACCATAAAAAGCTTTCTTAAGTTTGAAAACATGGTTTGGATATTTGAAATCAACAAAACCAGGAGGTTGCTCCACATAGATTTCCTCCTCAATATATCCATTTAAGAAAGAACTTTTAACATCCATTTGAAAAAGTTTAAAATCCATTAAACATGCATAGCAAGTAATAACCTAATGGCTTCCAATCTTGCAACTAGTGCATAGGTTTCCTCATAGTCAATGCCTTCCTCTTGGTTGTAACCTTTTACAACCAATCTAGCTTTGTTTCTGACTTTGATTCCACTCTCATCAAGTTTGTTTCTAAAAATCCATTTAGTGCCAATAGGCTTGAGAGAAGAAGGTCTAGGAACAAGTTCCCAAACTTCATTTCTCTTAAATTGATTCAATTCATCATGCATGGCATGCATCCAATGTTCATCAATTAAGGCTTGATCAATATTCTTAGGTGCTATTTGTGAAACAAAAGCCATATATTATAACAGAGATTTCTCAATGATGATCTAGTATATACTCCCTTTGAAATTTCACCAATTATATTATCAAGGGAGAGATCTCTTGTAGTTCTCTAATCTTTTGGCTCTTGGACTGGTGTTGATTGTTTTGTTTCAACAATTGGTTCTTTCTTTCTTTATCCATTGATTCATTAAGTTGAATGAACGCCTCCAAAGGACCTGCATCAATATCACACTTCTTTTCCTCTTTAGAGGGATTAGATTCATCACAAATAACATGAACTGATTCTTCCATGCATAAGGTTCTTTCATTGAAAACTCTATATGCTTTGCTATGTAATGAATATCCAAGGAAGATGGCTTCATCAACTTTAGCATCAAATTTTCCAAGTGATTCTTTACCATTATTTAAAAAAAAAACACTTGCAGCCAAATGCTCTAAAATGATAAATGTTTGGTTTTCTACCTTTGTATAGTTCATAAGGAGTTTTCTTTAAAATAAGGCTTATTAGTAATCTATTCAAAGTGTAGCAAACTGTATTTACAACATCAGCCCAAAAATGTTTAGTCAAATTTGTCGCATTAAGAAGAGTTCTTGCACCTTCTTCAAGGGATCTATTTTTCCTCTCCACAACACCATTTTGTTGGGGTGTTCTTGGAGCTGAAAAATTGTGGTTAATTCCATTTTCTTCACAAAATTTTTCAAAATGTTCATTTTGGAATTCTCCACCATAATCACTTCTTATTGAGATAATTTTGCTTCCCTTTTCATTTTGAGCAAGTTTGGCCAATTTTCTGAAAGCATTGAAAGCATCACTCTTGGATTTCAAAAACAAAGTCCATGTGAACCTAGAGTAATCATCAAAAATGACAAGCCCATAGTAATTACCTCTTAAACTCATAGTTCTAGAAGGACCAAATAAATATATGTGAAGTAATTCAAGGGGTCTTGAAGTAGAAACAAAATTTTTACTTTGCAAAGAATTTTTTGTTTGTTTCTCCTTTTGACAAGCATCACATAATTTGTCCTTTTCAAACTTGAGTTTGGGTAAGCCAATGACTAAATCCTTTTTAATTAGCTTGTTCATATGATGCATGTGAATGTGACTTGCCCTTCTATGCCATAACCAGAATTCATCAATTTTACTTATTAGGCAAGAAGTGTTGTGAAAGAATGCGTGATCTATGGAGAGTAAATAGATATTACCTTTTCTTTTACCTATATGAATCACCTCACCATTTTGTCCATCACATATCATGTAGCAATTGTCATTAAATGACACTTTGAACCCTTTATCACAAAGTTGGCTTATACTTAGGAGATTGTGCTTTAAACCTTCCATATAAAGAACATTTTTTATTTTGGTTTTAAAGTTGTCTCCTATATTTCTTAAAGTTGACTACAACTAAACACAAGGATTGGAGAAACTCAAAAGATCTATCATTAGACAGCATAATTGGTGATGTATCAAAGGGAGTATCAACTAGATCTTCCTTAAGAAATCTTTATAGCACCATGGCTTTTGTATCACAAATTGAACCTAATAACATTGAACAAGCCTTATTAGATGAACATTGGTTGATTGCCATGCATAAGGAATTAAATCAGTTTAAAAGAAACAATGTTTGGGAACTAGTACCTAGATCTTCCACTCACACACCTATTGGCACAAAGTGGGTATTTAGGAACAAACTGGATGAAAGTGACATCATAGTTAGAAACAAGGCTAGATTGGTTGCAAATGGATACAACCAAGAGGAAGGCATTGATTATGATGAAACTTATGCTCTAGTTGCTAGGCTAGAAGCTATTAGATTACTCCTTGCATATGCATGTGTAATGAACTTTAAATTGTTTCAAATGGATGTGAAAAGTGCATTTCTTAATGGTTACATTGATGAAGAGATATATGTTGACCAACCTCCTGGTATTGTAGATCATCAATATCCTAACCATGTGTACAGATTAAGAAAAGCAATGTATGGATTGAAACAAGCTCCAAGATCTTGGTATGAGAGACTAAGCAAATTTTTGCTTGATCAATCATTCTCAAGAGGAGAAGTGGACAAAACTCTGTTCATCAAAAGAAAGAACAAAGATATGCTTATGGTACAAATCTATGTTGATGATATTATTTTTGGTTCTACTAACCGTTCCATGTGTAAAGAATTTGCAGCAAGCATGCAAAGTGAATTTGAAATGTCTATGATGGGAGAGCTGTAACGCCTCTCTTTGCTCTCTCGTGCTTGATCGTTTTTAGATGAAATCTTGTGTCCACTTTCTATTAGAATTAGATTGGTTATAAATTTTTCATGAAAATCATTTCTCTTTGCTTGCAAATGTTACTAGTCGTTTATGTCATAAACGAATTCTTTCTCTCCACGGTTTACTTAAAATAATAAAGTACAGTCCATCAATAGAGACCAAAATATAGTTCATACAGTCCAAGTACAATCCCACATAAAATACAAATAAATTAAATTCAGTACAACTCATCAACATAGCTTCTTCATCTTTTCTTCAAAATCCTTCTTGGTTTAAGCTCCACTGTTTCCCTGCTCGCCCAAATAAATTGGGGTCATCATAGGTGTCAACCACAGACACAAAAATAGGGTAAGTTCATGACAGACATAGTTTGAATAAAACATGCATACAAAAATATATACTCACATGGTTATAATATCATTTATAAAATAACTGACAAGCATAATCCACATCTTAACCAAATCACCCCATCACAGCACACAGTTCAAATCATACCACACAGATACACAATAACACGGTCTTATGCCCTTGCCAGGAAAGATATAAAATAACACAGTCTTATTCCCCCGCCAGGCTCAAATATAAAATAACACGGTCTTATGCCCCCGTCGGGCTTCAAAAGAAAGTAACACGGTCTTATGCCCACGCCAGGCTTCAAAAGAAAATAACACGGTCTTATGCCCCTGCCAGGCTTAAATATAAAATAACACGGTCTTATGCCCCTGCCAGGCTTCAAAGGAAAATAACACGGCCTTATGCCCCTGCCAGGCTTCAAAAGAAAGTAACACGATCTTATGCCCCTGCCAGGCTTCAAAAGAAAATAACAAGGTCTTATGCCCCCGCCAGGCTTTAAAAGAAAATAACACGGTCTTATGCCCCCGCCAGGCTTTAAAAGAAAATAACACGGTCTTATGCCCCCGCCAGGCTTCAAAAGAAAATAACATACACAACATCCTAAGTGTACAACCACAGTCCACTTCATAGATTTCTCAGAACAAGCCATAATTTATCATAAGTCAATTAGTTCATCATAATATACATCATTTCAATCTAATTCTAATATCATAAAAAAACATACTTAAGGTGCTTATTTTAACAAGCTATATCACTTTATTACTCCAAATAAAACATCTAACTCCTTCTACATACTACCATTGAAAGCAATTACATACAAATTCAAATCAACATAATTTTAGCATCAATTAAATATATAAACTCAAGAAATCATAAAATACTTCGAATTCAACATATATTTGTAACTAAGTAGTCTATTAAACACTATACTTCTAAGTAATTATTACTATATAGTTGTAGATCATTTTAGCTTCCATTAATTAGATTAGGTGCAAGTTATCTATTCAACAATTATCTATAACTCTAAAAGCAAGTTACAAAATCAAATAACCATTCATATAGCAATCTTTTGTTCTTTGAGGCATTTCATCAAACACCTAGTCTACAAAGCTTAATTCTTCATGAAATCAAGTAAGAATCTTTATCTTTGGTTCTTAGAAGCATTCCATCAAACACTTAACATGCAAAGCTTAATTTTTTATGAAATCAAATAAGAATCTTCATGTAGTTAATATTCAAACTAAGCCTATCATAAACTTCCCCATACCTTGTTTCCTTAAGCTTTTGGACAGCCATCCTTCTTTGAAATTGAATGATCCTTGCTCCTAAGGTTGCTAGTTCTACACGTGAGATTCCAAGGTATAGGCCTTTGTTTGGTATTCTATGTAAATGGTGGATTAGAAAGGAATAAAGTAGAAGTATTTTGGGGCTGGATGTTGCACGTATTCTCTCCTCCAGCAGCCCATAATTTTCGGTCCTACTTCTTTTATAGGCTTATTGGTTACAAAATATCCTAACTAGCTTTCCATGTGTTTAGTTTTTCATTGGCTAGCCATTCTCCCCCTTACAAGTGGCTACTTTCTTGAAAATTCTCAAGGCTTCTTTACTCCTTTTGCACGTATACTCTCCCCCTTGGATAGCCCTTAATTCGGTTCCTACTCCTTGAAGTGCAAAATATCTTTCCAAGTGATTATTACTTGTTTTACATGTGCTTTCTCCTTATTGGCTAATGATTTTTATCCCTACATGTGTCCATTGCCTTGAAATTTCTCAAGGCTTCTCCATTTCTCTTAGTTGTGCACGTGAATTTGCTCAACTTGGAGCGCAATCTTCATCAATTTCGTGGTATAGCTAGGTGTTAAAGATACTTTGTGCTTTTCTTCATTCTTGACTTTTCCCCAAAACCTATATTAGTAAAATAGTGGTTCTGGATTCATTAACCGTTGGATCTCCTTAAAATTTTAACAGTATAATCCTAATCCACATATCTAACTTTGGACTGTTGGGATCTTTGAAATAATATTTAGAACTTTCTTCGTATCCAAAGGAGTCAAGGAGGAAGTTTTCTTCCAAAAAATCTTCCTAATGCTATCATTGCTAACTTTCCACTAGGTTCCATTTGATTGGTGATAAACACGTTGTCGACATGCACCAAAACAATTTTACTAAGCTAATTCTGTAGCACAGAGCTAACCTAGGTCGACTCAGAGACTCAATCAATATGGTTCTAGCTTCAAATCATTGACAATAATAAGGGGGAATTTTGTCAAACAGTTGGTATGCGTAAAGTAAAACATGCAAGAACACAAACTAAAATTAAAGAACAATGCAAAAATTAACAAGATTATCAAGGAATAAAGTAAAACAGATGAGAAAGCATCAATCCAATTCACTAACCCAAGCTATTTGAATCATCATCATTACCATAAATTAATTCTAACATGAACATTCATTCAATCTCAATAGAAGTAGTTCAATCGATCCTACTCCTAAATTAATTGAAACCACAACCCTAACTGAAATATCATTCAATTAATCTTGTGATTATCATTTGAATTAAGACATGAATCCATAATCCTAATTCACTTTCAATCCCAAATGCATTCATAATCATGAAAACATAATAGAAATTGAAGAAGAAGGTGAATATTCAAGTAGAAATCGAAATACCGAACCGGAACTCCAATTCTTCTCTTGCTTGAGTTAGATCCTTGGATTGATTAGTGAGTTAGCCTTCCATGATGATCACCAAGGAAAGCCCCATGAAATGAGTGCAGAAAAATGGAAGAATAGCAAAATGGAAATGAAGAAGATGAAGAACAATGAAGAACACTTGAGAGAAAATGAAGAACAAGCTTTTGATCCTAAAAACTAAAGAAAAGAAATGTAAAAGTTGTTTATTGAATTGTAAGTGTGCTGTCCAAGTT
>PYAF01001957.1:281251-304840 GCA_007407185.1 Glycine tomentella
AAGAAAGGTCTCCCTAGGATCAATGTGGGACCATGGCTGGAAGACTCATTCTCCATATCCAAAATGTAAAAATCTGCTGGGAAGATCAGATTATTCACTCGCACCAGCACATCTTCAATAAGTCCAAGTGGAAGTGCAACACTCCTGTTAGCTAAGTGGATGACAACACCAGTGGGTTTCATCTCCCCAAGGTGTAGTGCTCTATAAACTAATGTGGGCATGACATTAATGGAGGCTCCAAGATCACACAAGGCATCTCCAAAAGTAATATCTCCAATGGTGCATGGGACAAAGAAAGTGCCAGGATCCTTGCACTTCTGTGGCAAGGAAGATAATGGGATGGCATCAATAGCTTTGCCTTGTATCAATGCAGAAACATTTCTGCCCATCTTCACTTGCTCATTTCCCTTAAGCTTCCTCTTATGGGTGCACAAATCCTTCAAGAACTTTGCATATTTTGGGATCTGTTTGATGGCATCCAGGAGGGGGATGTTAACTTCCACCCTCCTGAAAGTCTCAAGCAGATCAGAATCAAGGTCCACTACTTTCTTTGCAGGAATGGCTCTAGAAGGAAAAGGTAAGGGAATCTGTTTTGGTGCAGAATTTGTTTTGGCACCATTATCAGCTTTTTTACTAGTACCAGCATCAACTTTAGCACCAGCATTTGGAAGTTCTGTGCCACTCCTCAAGGTAATAGCACTCACATTCTTTGGATTAATAACTGGTTGTGCTGGAAGGTTACCAGAACCCTGCTGCTGCATCTGGTTGACAGTTGTAGCTAACTGTCCAATCTGAGTCTACAGGTCCTGGATGGTGGCACTGACATTTTGCTGAAACTGAAGGTTGTTGGTGGCCATTTGCTTCATTAAATCCTCCAAAGAAGGTCCAGAACTAGCCTGCACAGGTTGTGGAGGTGTAGGTGTATGTGCAGGTGCAGGTTGCTGGAACTGTGGTTGTTGTCTAAAAGGAGGAGGTTGGTATTTAGTAGTGGTAGGCTGAAAAGGTTGTTGTGGAGGTCTAAAGGGCTGTTGTTGTTGTGGGCCAGGACCATACCTCAAATTTGAATGATCTCTCCAACCAGGATTATAAGTGTTGGAGTAAGGATTATACTGCTGTTGAGGTCTAAATGACTGGCCAGGTTGGCTGGTAGAAACTTCAGCAGGCTGCTCTGTCTCTTAGAGAGTGGGGCATGCATCTGTAGGATGATCAGGGGCACAACAGATACCACAAAGCCTTGGTTGATTGGCTACCATCACAGCCTATTGTTGCCCAATAGCAAGTTGCCTCACAAGAGATGTAAACTCAGTCAATTTGTTCTCCAATCGCTGGTTATCAGCAACCATAGAGACAGAAGCTTCATTTGCAGCCATCACCTTAGTTGTTGTGACTCTAGCACCAAATTGTTGATAGTTGATTGCCATGTTAGAAATCAACTGCCTTGCAGCAAGAGGGGTCTTGTCCATCAGAGCACCTCCACTAGCTGCATCTATCATACTCCTATCCATCAACATCAGTCCTTCATAAAAATACTGAATCAATAATTGCTCACTAATTTGATGGTGAGGGCAGGTAGCACACAACTTGTTAAATCTTTCCCAATATTTATATAAAGAGGGAATTGCCTTATGCCACAAATTTCCTTCCGGATGGATGCTGTTCTAGAAGCAGGGAAGAATTTCTCCAAGAATCTTCTCTTCATGTCAGTCCAAGTGGTGATAGGATCTGGTTGAAGGTACAACCAATCCTTAGCAACACCATCCAGAGAGAAAGGAAATGCTTCATCTTAACATAATCCTCATGGACATCATGTGGGCGCATGGTGGAACACACCACATGAAACTCCTTAAGGTGTTTATGTGGATCTTCACCAGCAAGTCCATGAAACTTAGGAAGCAAATGGATTAATCCAGATTTCAGCTCATAACTGACCTCAGTCTCAGGGTATTGAATACACCAAGGTTGGTAAACAACATCAGGTGTAGCTAACTCCTTAAGAGTTAGGTTGTTATCAGCCATGATATCAAGATGTGTAGAAGTAGAAGGAGTAGAAGTAGAATTAGAATCAAAGTCAGAAGACGCTATGCTACTGTCTAAAACTACACTATCAAAGTCATCTAACCTAAAGTTTTGTCTATTTAGTCTATGAAATGTCATATCTATCTCAGGATCAAATGAATGAAATTCACTTGATGTGGACCTAGTCATACACAATGCAACTCATAAAGGATAATAAAAAGCACAAAAACAATCCTAAAAAGTCTAACCTAAGGTTTTTTTTTTTTTTTTACGCTGGCGCTGTTAGCGCAGTTTGGCGCGATCAGCGTGGGATTGCCGAACCTGTGGAGCGACTAGCACCGGCCTGGCGCGATCAATGCGGAAGGTTCTGCCAGTCCACGCTATCAGCGTGGGAGCCGCGCGATCAGCGCCAACTGGACTGTTTTTCTGGGTTTTTCGCTGTTTTTAAGGGTTTGCCTCTATTTTTATGGGTTTTCCTATGTTTTTATGGTAAATACAAACCTAATGCAGCAACCACAAGCACATAATCATGTAACAAACATAGTTGTGCAACAAAACGTAAAAATGAAAGAATTAAAACTACTTCTATGAACTAATTACAATGAATTAAAGCTAGCACACAATAAACCGTATCCCCAGCAACGGCGCCAGTTTTGATAAACACATTGTCGACACGCACCAAAACAATTTTACTAAGCTAATTCTGTAGCATAGAGCTAACCTAGGTCGACTTAGAGACACGATCAATATGGTTCTAGCTTCAAATCATTGATAATAATAAGGGGGAATTTTGTCAAACAGTTGGTATGCGTAAAGTAAAACATGCAAGAACACAAACTAAAATTAAAGAACAATGCAAAAATTAACAAGATTATCAAGGAATAAAGTAAAACAGATGAGAAAGCATCAATCCAATTCACTAACCCAAGCTATTTGAATCATCATCATTCCCATAAATTAATTCTAACATGAACATTCATTCAATCTCAATAGAAGTAGTTCAATCGATCCTATTCCTAAATTAATTGAAACCACAACCCTAACTGAAATATCATTCAATTAATCTTGTGATTATCATTTGAATTAAGACATAAATCCATAATCCTAATTCACTTTCAATCCCAAATGCATTCATAATCATGAAAACATAATAGAAATTGAAGAAGAAGATGAATATTCAAGTAGAAATCGAAATACCGAACCGGAACTCCAATTCTTCTCTTGCTTGAGTTAGATCCTTGGATTGATTAGTGATTTAGCCTTCCATGATGATCACCAAGGAAAGCCCCATGAAATGAGTGCAAAAAAATGGAAATGAAGAAGATGAAGAACAATGAAGAACACTTGAGAGAAAATGAAGAACAAGCTTTTGATCCTAAAAATTAAAGAAAAGAAATGTAAAAGTTGTTTATTGAATTGTAAGTGTGCTGTCCAAGTTTCACTAAGTCACTAATACATATAGTGACTAAGTTCTGAAAATAAAATGGGCCACAAACAAACCCAACAATCTAATTATTTGCTATTTACAACCATGAAAGTCAAATTCGTAGCCCAAAATTACAAGTGCAGAGGCGCTAACTTCAAAGCTAAAAATGACCCTCTAAATGACAGAATTGGCCTCGGGCTATTTGTAGTAAACTTGTAGAACTTTTCGTTATCTTTCCAAGGATTCCTAGAACGCTCCATTCGGAGATTGGTAGCACCCTATAGGCCCTGCACAAGTTAGATATGTCAAGTGAGCAAAAATCCAAAAATACGCAACAATTAGTAATTAAGCCCACTTACTTGCCTAGGCCCAAAAACTGAATTAGAATAGGAAAATAAAGGTCAAAGAGAGGTCAAATAAGTTAAGAAGGATAGAAAAATATTCAACTAAAAACCCTCTATCAATTGGCTAATCAATTATTTGCTTCCAAGTGGTTTGGTTCAAGAGAATTCTTCATCATTCTTTGGTTAATTACATGTGCACTTCCAATTGTGAAGGCCACCCATTTGTTTTAACCGTATGATGCCTAGCTTTTGTGACAAGTTTTGTTTCCAAAATATCCTAAGTATTAATTACTAACTTTCTACTTGGACCAATGAAATGGCTAGGCTCCTTAACTCTCCATGTATCCATTCTTGAATGTTCCTAAAGCTTTTCTCCCTTGATATTGTATCATACGGCCAAAACTTGATCTTTAGATAACCAAATCCACAAATTTTCCTTTTATTCCATGTAATAGCAAAATTCTAATTTCTTATTGGTCCATATTGCCTTTAATTATTAAAATTATTAAACTAATTTATTTAGGAAACCTATTCGTCACATAATTAAGAGAAAATTCTATTGATTATGTCCATACTTTTCTCATAATTTTCTAATACTCAAGATAGTCTAAATTAAGCTCTTTTCAAAATATTTTCCAAAATTCCTAGAAATTACTGTTTATGGTTCTCTGCCACCAACCATATTGATAATTTGTTGTTTTAAAAGTATTTTATCCAATACTGAGGTTCCCATAAATTTCTAAAGTCATCTGGTTATTTTTTGACCTAAAGGATATTTTGGTAATTTTACCACTCACCCTAGGGGTAAAATTGTCATTTTCAAAAATGTTCAGGATATCTCTGTAATTGTCACCCCAAGGGTATTCTTGGTCATTTCCACACATCTAAGGATATTTATGACCTTTCCTCCTTAAAATATCTTGCTAAAATACCTAAGGGTAATTTGGTCATTTTCAAAATGTCCAAGGGCATTTTCGTCATTTTTTCTAAATCCTTCTGTACTGCCTCTAATTAATATTTTACCCCAGTAATTGACTGTGATTCCAAAATTTTGGGGTGTTACAAGAGCTTACATTCTTTCTTGGCCTTCAAGTTAAACAAATGAAGAATGAAACTTTCCTAAGTCAATCAAAGTATTATATGGAAATGTTGAAGAAATTTGAAATGGAAAGTAGCAAAACTGCAACAATTCCTATGGGAACTTCCACTTACCTTGATTCAAATGAAAGAGGAAAAAGCGTTGATGAGTCAAAGTATAGAGGGATGATTGGATCATTGCTCTATGTGCTAGATATCAAGCTAATCCAAAGGAGTCTCATCAAACAGCTGTGAAAAGGATCTTCAAATACTTAAAGTCCACTTCAAAAGTAGGACTTTGGTATCTGTAAGGACCCTCACTTTTGGACAGGATCCTTTAAATTAGGAAACTGAGTTTTAGGTGTGGCGCTGATCGCGCCATGCCCTTTGGCAGTGGCGCTGATGGCGCCAGGACGGCGCTGATGGCGCCAAAGGTTCGGCCAGTTCACGTTTGTAGCGTGGACATGGCGCTGGTGGCATGGATTGTAACACCCCGGACGTCTCCGGTATGTTATCATCAATAATATCCATATCATGCTATCAGCGTTAACTAAGCGCGGTGCGGAAGCGATAGAATCGTTTATCTTGATTACATTATGCATGGAATATAAAAACCTCAAAACATAGAACGTAAAACAAGCCATATGCTGATCCAGATAAAACATCAACCACTATATAGGCAGATACATAAAAACCAAACAGAGATAATCAGGAGGAAACATACTTTTATACAACATCAACATCTGTACATATACATGCTCAAAACAAGACCACAGCTGGGTCATACATCAGAATATGTACAGGAGCATGGGTATACACATACCCTACAACTACACAGAGATCTAAGACCAGCTTCAACTCTTGAAGCTCTGCTCTGGTCTTCTACTGCAGCCTCCCATCCAGCCTCTCAGGTCCACTAGGGCCTCCTGCCCTGAGGTTGCTCCTCTCCTAGGAAGCACCTGAAAACCACAAACCCCACACAGGGTGAGACAAACGTCTCAGTAAACTCAGGGTTCTGGGGATCCTCCCTAACCCTGGTTCGCCATCACGCATAAACAACACATAAAAACAGAGCTGAGGAAAATCCTCCTAGCTCACACATACAAAGACTAGGACAACATCCTAGCTTTCACACATCCCAGCTCTCTGGGTCATAACCGGATGCTCTCAGCATCAGAGGTATTCAACCTCGTCCTGGCTCTCTCAGCCATAGCACAGAGATCAAAGCCATAACCATGGCATCAATATCTCATCTTGGCTCTCATAGCCTGACTCATCTCACAGAGGTACCTATCATAAGTGTCATCCCCTGGACACTTCTCAACATAAGAGAGGCACCGCCTCTGAACCATATGAACATTGCCTGAGGAGATCCCTCAACTCAGGACTCTAAACCATACAAACATTGCCTGAGGAGATCCCTCCACTCAGGACTTTACACACTTTGCCTGAGGAGCTCCTCAACTCAGGACTTCACAAACACTAGCCTGGGAATTGCCGTCCAGGACTTCATAATCACTTGCCTGGCCTCACCAGGACTTTCATAACACATGCCTGGGCAAGAACATCCATAAATGGGCAATCACCTCCAGGACTTTCTACAACACGTGCCTGAGGATAATCACTCAGGACTTCCAACATCTTTGCCTAAGGAGGAACATCCGCACAGTTCCCTCTGTCCTTAGGACTTAAGTGGAGAGCAGTGGCACCTCCCAAGGAATCTCAGCTATTCCAGGGAGTCCTCAAACTTTACCTCTGGCTAGGGAACCTCAACTAGCCTGATACTCATCCAGTATCCTTTAGGTTCCATCACAGACCATCTCATGATTTGCATTCCCTCAAAAGGCCCACAGCCTCACACTTGCCATATCAGGTGTCTCATAACCCTCACACTGTTTCAGTGTCTATCCTAGGGTTCATCTTTCTAGAACGGTCTAAGTTTCACTCTAATAATCGTTCATCAGACTCTCAGGCTCAGAACACATGCATATATATATACTCATATATACATATCATATATCACCCATCGGGTGGCAACCAGAATAAAGGGAAAATCCCAGAACAATGAGCTTACCTGGCTAGCCGTGCCTTACAGCTCTAGCTCCACTGATGGTCTGCTCCTCTGACACCTTCAGTGTCAAGCCCTACCAAGGCATACAAGCACACATCATAGACCATTCAAGCATATAAACATGCACAAGCTCATATAGCAGTCATCCACTGCATTTGGGAAAGGAACCACAGTCCTTCCCATCAACCCAAGTCCTCTACTCTAAGGTTCATTAGGCTCATCCATAACAAGCCTTTCCATAGACCCTCAGTGGTCTATCTCAGATCATCCATGGCCTCAGAGTCATTCCAGACTCAAACCAAGCCATCACCAGTGAGCCTCCGAGCTCTCTCAACCCAAACTCTCAGGGTTTCTCAGGGCTTGGACGGTCTCTCTCGCCAGACACCGTCTCCATGGCCTATCAGGCACCTCAAGCCCATCACAAAGGCTCTGGCATGTCTCAAATCAAGTGACTCAGTCCAAGTCACACATGCCTCACCTAGAGCCAAAACCAACAGTCTCCAAATCACAAACTGAAAGCTAATCCTTCCTCCTCACATCATCCTAAGCACTTCTCTCGACTGGACCCAGAGCTAGTTCTAGCCCTATTACAGATGGGTCACTATTCACCCAAAACCCCCAAATCCAAAATCAATCGGAGAAACTCGAGTTTCTTACCTCAGATCTGATGAGGAAGGCCTCAGGGCTGCTCTCTCTAGCCTAGGTGCAGCTGAACCACCGCCGTTCCTCGTCAAACTCGAGCTTTCATCCACTTCTCTGGAGGTTCCTCAGAATAGGGAGATTTTGGTGAAAGGGAGGAAGGATTCTCGCTCTCACTTGGTTTCTAGGGCGATTAAAGGGTTCAGGAAGCATTTAGGGTCCTCAAGCAAGGTCATGGGAGCTTGGGGAGCTCTCCTATGGTTGCTGGAGTCCAGAGGAAGAAGAAAACCATTTCTTCCCCTCCAAAAATGTGACCCCCTTTAAATATACCCAGCACCGACCTTTCCGCGCGATCCGCGCGGGACACCGCGCTATCCACGCCAGCTGCAAAAAGCTGTGGCGCCATCAGCGCCACCTTGGCGCTCTTAGCGCCAGCTTCCAGAACCTGTGGCGCTACCAGCGCCACACCTGACGCCACTCGCGCCAGCTGGGAAACCTGGCGCCCTCAGCGCCACAACTGGCACCCAAGGCGTGCCTCTCCAGAGGTCCTAGCGCTATCAGCGCCGCACCCTCCACAGGGTTTTCTGCTGATGGATCCCAGCACTATCAGCGCGGGATCTGGCACCACTCGCGCCACAGTGAGGGTCTTTACATGGATAGGTCGAGAGGTTGGCGCGGGTAGCGCCAAGGGCCACGCGGGTCGTGCCACAAGTGCCCTGGAAAATCAATTTTCTCTGGATTTCCACGCTGATAGCACCAGAGGTGGCGCGGATGGCACCACAGGTCTCGGGAAGTTGGCGCTGATGACGCGGGGTTGGCGCTGTTAGCGCCGGACCACCGACATTGTGGCACGGATCGTGCTAGACCTCGGGCAGACTGAGTATAAAAGGGGCAAACGCGGAAAATGGAGGGGAAAAGCACCTTCTTCTTCTCTGGACCTTCAAACCTCCATTAATGGCAGTTCCAAGCTTTCTAGGATCCTATATACCAGTCTAAACACTTCCTGATGACCTGTTAGTGTGAGTGAAACCTTTGTGAAGCTTGAATCCTTCATTTCATGCTCTTGAAACCCCATTTTGAGTGAGAAGTGAATCTTCAGAGGAGAAACTCAGAGAAACTTGAGTGTGGCGAGGAACCACGGCTGGTGAAGGACACTAAAGCTCGAGGAGGCTGTCCTGAGATCTTCTGGGTCGTCACTGAGGTAAGAGACTCAAGTTTCTCCGTTTAATTTTGATCCTGGGGGTTTTATGAATAGTGACCCATATGAGCTGGGGCTAGAATTAGCCCAGGGTCTAGTAGGAAAACTTGTTGAGAGCATTGAATAGATGAAGGATTAGCTTTCAGTTTTTGATTATGATGACTTTGAATCTTGGCTCTGTATATGCCTGTGTGACTTGTGTAGAGTCGCTTGTTGATGGTTCTCTGATGGGCTAGAGCCTTGATTGCATTGAGCTGAGCCCAAGTGGCTAGGTGAACGAGACTTGGAATGAAACTCAGTCCGTCCTAGTGATTATTGAGGTTAAGGCTGAGGAAACTATGCCATGTATGATTGTGTTTTGAGTCCAGATGACTCAGAGGCTTGGCTTTTAGCCTTGAGGGACCTTGAGTGGTCTGAGAGCAGCCTAGTGTAGGCTGAGCTTGACTGAACCCTAGGATAGGGGAATTCTGTTATGTTATGTATTGTGTATTGGTTTTGATATGAATATATGCCTTGATTAGGCTTTGATTCTGAGACTGTTGGTGGCGAGAGCCAAAGACTTGGGAAGGAACTGCAGAGTAATCCCTTACCAGGTAAGTTAGGTGTTCTCTGGGGATGAATTCCTGTTTTGGTTGCACACCACACTCCTGGGGAGTGTTGGTCATGATTCATGCTGCATGCATTGGCTATGGCATTGTTTGGATTGATTTTATATGTATCTGCATTGGATATATGTATGCTATGAATGAGATATCTGTTGGCCAATAGATGAATACCGGCATTGAGGAGCTCTGCTGAGTATTCAAGGCATTGAGGAGCTCCGCCCATTGGCCAATAGATGGATACCAGCATTGAGGAGCTTTGCTGGATATTCAGGGTGTTGAGGAGCTCCGCCCATGGCATTGAGGAGCTCTGCCACCTGTCATTTGTTGTGATTATGATATGATGAGGGCCAGAGGGCCAAGCCAATGGGCTATGTTCGCTATGTTACCTGTATGTGTGTTGTGAATCTGTGAGCCAGGGTGGGAATGATTTCCCAAGGACTCTGAGCTTACTGAGATATGTTATCTCACCCCGTGTGGGGTTTTCTATGATTTCAGGTGACCATTCTAGAAGAGAAGATCAGTCTCAGGGCAAGAGGCCCAGCAGAGACTAGGCTGCTTGACTGAGGAGCGGCATGGAGAGCTTGAAGGCTCTATTTTGTTTCTGTTTTGATGTATAGTTCTGTATACCCTCGAGGAGGGATGTTATTCTTTTGTATCACCACAGGGTGGTGTGAACACTGATGTATATATGTACAGAACTATTTATATATGTATATGAGACTTTCCCCTGAGCATTTATGTTGTTTGATTGACTATCTGCCTATATGTTTAAGTTATCTGTCTAGATGATGTGTGATTTGAGAAACTGGATCAGCAGGGGCGTGATATATATTGTTTTGGTGTGTGTTATATGATATATTTGTGATTCCATACATAATGTATCAAGAAAAATGATTCTGTGCTTCCGCTGAGCTATATAATTCATGTTTTATGCGCTAATCTGATATTATTAATGATAACACGTCGGAGGCCTACTGGGTGTTGCAGTATCCCAAAGGTTCAATAATCACTTTAATAGGTTATTCTGACTCTGATTTTGCAGGATGCAAATTAGATCAAAAAAGCACAAGTGGTACTTGTCATATTCTAGGAAGCTCTTTAATTTCTTGGCAATGTAAAAAGCAATCTTGTGTAGCCTTGTCAACAACAGAAGCTGAGTATATATCAGCTGGAAGTTGTTGTGCTCAAAGTCTATGGCTGAAGCAACAACTTCAAGACTTTGGTGTAGAACTTCATCAAATTCCACTGTTATGTGACAACACAAGTGCGATAAATATTTCCAAGAATCCAATCATGCATTGCAGGATGAAGCATATTGAAATAAGGCATCACTTTATCAGAGATCATGTACAGAAAGGTAACATTAAAGTTGAATTTGTTGATAGTAAGACTCAATTGGCTGATATCTTTACTAAACCTTTGGATAGGGAGAGATTCTTTACATTGAGAAATATGCTTGGTATTTTGGATGAATCAAATTTATGTTAAGTGACACTTCCATGTCTAATTTCATTGTGAATTGAACTAGACATTGCATGATTAAAAAGCAACTCAATTTGATGTAAAGAATACTAGTTGAAAGCTGCATAAAATCTGTGTTGTTGAATAAAAGCTTATATAATCGATTACTGTGTGGTTCTAATCGATTATTTGATCTTACTGTGCTATTTTAAAAAGAAGTCAAAGCCGTTGTAATCGATTACAGCATCGGGATAATCGATTATTTTCACTTCGTATTCCAAAAAAACCATGTTAGCTCTAGAATAATCGATTAAATCGATACTTTAATCAATTACATGAAGTCTGTAGGCTTTTTCAAAATTTTGGAACTTCCTGGAATAATCGATTACCACAACTGAAAACTCCACCTCACTCTGTCTTAATCGATTAAAACAAGTTATAATCGATTACACTTCATCTTCAACAATTCACCTGCTTTGACATAATCGGTTACATCATTACTGAACTTTGATTTTCAAACCAAAATAATCGATTACACTATCGAAATAATCGATTATTTCTGCAGTTACTGCAAAAATCTGACAGTTTTCAAAATCACCCAAATGCCATTAAGCACGATTTGCTATAATCAAAGCCATTATGAACGTGATTAAAATCATAGCAGCCATATTCTTTTCAAATTCCCAACTGCTCACTAACTTGAAATTACCTATAAATTGATGGTTTGTGAAATTAGTACCTCACAACCAACAACTCTATTTTCTTACCTTCTCTGAAACTCTCTTATTCTCAATTTCTTTCTTGATCTTTTGTGCTTTCTATTCGTGTCCTTTGAACCTCCACTATGTCTACATCCAAAAGGGTCAAGAAATCCAAGAGAAAAATTGATGCTCAGCCTTCAAATCCCGTAGTTAATAGGCTTGACCGTTGGTTCACAAATGAAGTAGATAGGATGAACTACATGCAATTTAACACCACCAAACTTCTGTGTCCACCCAAATACCTAAATCCTGCTTGGTTCAGTCAAGAAGGTTTTAACTTTCCTCACCTTCTTGAGCAACAAGGCTTAACCAAATTTGTTCAAATGAAAGGGACATTTTACCCTGACTTGGTTAAGGTCTTTTACACTTGTTCCAAAATCACCATGCACGGAATGATTCTCACTCAAGTAAATGGTGTTGCCATGGAGATTAAACTTGAGATATGGCAAGAGGTAGCTGGTATCACCTTTGATGGTGAACGAAGATTTGAAGAGGAAGCCTAGGGCTACAACAAAATGGAAACTTATAGGAGCATGCTTATTGATCCACATATGAATGTGAGATTGAGGTTAAGCACCGGCCCTATGACGCATGAGGACAAATTGTTACACTACATCATCACCTACATTCTTACTCCAAGGACTTCAAATCATGCTCAAGCTACGGATGATGATCTTCAAGTGGTGTATGGACTGAAGAAGGGGATCAAGCTTAATTGGATCATGATCATTCAACAAGTTATGCAGAAATCCAAAAGGCTAGTAAGCTATCCTTTTCCTTATGCTGTTTTGGCATCTAGATTCATCGACTATTTTCAAGTTGATGTATCAAATGAAGTCATGGATGATACCAATGCAAGCAACAGTCAAATTAAGGAAAAACATCTTACGAAGCTTGGTATGGTTAAAACACCCTATGGCTGGCAAATGGCTGGATAGCCTGTGCCATTAAATGAAGAAGAAGGAAATCAATTGGGGGAAGCTGAAGAATCTCAAGAAGAACCCACACCGTCTGAACCGCATTATTCACCATTTGAATCTCTAATGATTCAGAAAATGGATGCTTTGTTTTCACTCCATCATGAACAAAGGGATGAAGTGAATACTTCCCTCGAAGAACTCAAGACAAGGATGAAAAACATAGAGGACAAGATCTTTAGGGATGAATCCAGGATGGATTGAGTCTTGTCTTAGTCTATTTTAAGTTTGTTTTGATTTGTTCTAGTCTGTTTTGCTTGCTTTATTATGTTTTGTTATGTTTCGATTATGTTAATTTCAATTTCAGTTCTATTTGTATTTCCCTTGACATATTAATGAAAGCATTTCCTTTTTCAATTCTTGTCTATCTCTGTCTTTTTTTTTATTTGATATGCCAAATAGGGGGAGTATATATAAATGAATGAATTGATGGAAAGGAATATGATATATAATGATAAAAGAAAAGTAATCTTTAAGTCAGGGGGGGTAGAAGTAAATAAAAGGATGAATTGTTTGTTTTGAATGAATAATGAATTGATTATATGAATCATGAGATTTTGTAACATCAAGCTTAGATTTAACATTAGATCTATGCAAGAGCTGAGAAAACTTTTCAGGTTAACAATGTCTTCCTAAGTAGCATGCTTCATCAATTGAGTATTTGGCATGCTCAAATCAAAAATGGGGAGATTGTTAGAAATGAAGAAGATCATGAAGAATCAAGTTTAGGATGATCACAAGTTTTGATTTTACATGCCCACTCAAATTGATGGCATATGTATTTTGTTCAAAGCTTGGTTCAAGAAATTATAACCTCTTATTCCTCACTTAGGTTGATTAAGTCATGCATTCATTCATTCATTAATTCATGGTTAAGTCATATGAAATCATTAATCAATTGGTATGACATTAAGGCATTAAGGTTTTCATAAAAAGTATTTTTCACTATTTTAATCGATTACCAATATGATATAATCGATTAAATGCATGTAAACAGAACTACATATTGTCATATGAACACTTTAATCGATTACCAATAATTTGTAATCGATTAAATTAGTCTGACTATGTTTAACTCGTTCTGTGATAATCGATTACTTCAAGGAATAATCGATTATCTAAGTATCTGTATAATTCTCAGAACCATTTTTTCTGGTTTAATCGATTAAATATGCATTGATGAGTTTTTCACATTTCCTGTGATAATCGATTATTTGAGACATTAATCAATTACATTAGTCTATCAAAAAATCCTGACCTCCTGGAATAATCAATTACAAGAAGGGTTAATCGATTATTTGTTCTTGAGATTTTTTCCAGATTTCTGATAAACACTTTAATCGATTATTTTAGAATTTCAATCGATTACTTGAGTTAAAATAATCGATTACACTTACGGAATAATCGATTACAGGTAGTTAATTTTGTTTCTTATAAATAGAAGGAGCTTATTCTGTTTAGAGAGTTCCTTGGGTTTTCGAACAAGCCTTGCAAAAATCACTTTCTGAGAGTTCTAAAGTCGCAAAGGCATATTAGAAACAGAAATTCAAAATAGATTCAAGGATCATGGATATTTTCATTTGTTGAGTCATCTACTCCATGTGAAGCTTGTGTTCAAGTAATTGGTCAAAAGATTTCATCAAGAAAGATCATGGCATTCACTCTCAGTGTGGTTTGATCATTTAATTTCGTTCATTGCACTGAGGAAATTGAGGTGATATCTTTCTTGAATCAATTTCATTGTTGTTTTGATTAAAACTGTTTGTTTTGTTGTTGATTGTTCATATAACAAATAGTGATCTTGAAAGCTTTGCTAGATAGGTTTCTAGTGGTTAGAACAGAGAGGGGATCTCTGGTTCTTAGATCTTTTGAAAAGTCTATAGGTTTAGATTTTGAATTTTACCTAGGGAGGTAAGAGAGATCTTTGTAAGCTTGTAAAGATATTATATTTGTTATAGTGGAAACTCTAATCAAGATTGATTATAAGTAAACTAGATGTAGCCTTCGGGGTTGAGAGGTGAACCAGTATAAATCTTGTGTATGATTGTATAGTTCTGTTCATATTCATATTGTTCTTGAAGTATTATGTTTGTTTATATCACAAGTATGGTTTTTGCTCAAGAGTGGTTTGATTGAGACAAAGATAGATTTTAAAAGTCTGATTTCTTAATTGGTTTAAGATACGATCCTTCTTTCAAAGACTTTCGCTGTGTTTGAAATTTGTTTTAAATTTTAAAAACTCTAAGGTAAAACCAATTCACCCCCCTCTTGGTTATTTGCATAAGTGTTCATTATATTTTCAATTGGCATCAAGAGTTGATTCTTGTAATTTGCTCGAGATCTTTTCAAATTCATGACAATGAATACTAATCAGATAACTTTCAAAGAGAGAGCCTCATTGAATAGACCTTCTTTATTTGAAGGGGAACATTTTAATTTTTGGAAGAGTAAGATGCAAATCTTTATCCAATCAAATGACCTGGGAACTTGGAATAGTATTGAAAAGGTCCTTTCATTCCAACCAAAATTGTGGATAACAAAACAATACCAAAAGAATGGGATGAAATGTTAGAAATAGAAAAGAGAATGGTTCAATATGATTTCAAAGCAAAAAATATGATAACTCTTTGTTGGCTAAGGAATTTGCATAAAATTCTTTAACTATTTCCATATTGAATTTCGTTTCAGGTTCTGCTAGAATTTTCTATCTTCTCTTTGTGATGGCAGCCTAAAAGTCTTCATATTGTGCTACCTTAAGGTCTACTTTTCGCTCAGAGATCATGCTTCTAGACTCAATTTTTGCATATCATTGTTGCTTGGATCTGGACATGAAGTGCCTCCTGTCTAAAGGCTCCAAATCTTCAGGGGTAATGTCATGTTCTTCATCTTTGTTCATGGGTTTTGGTTACGGGTGAAAGGAAGCTTGCCCCTTCCTTTTATTGCTTAAAGGAATGATGTGGGTGGGTTTCTTTGGTGGTGCCATCTGAAACGTAATGAGCAAAGAGAGAGGTTTAAATGATTAGAGTACACTACAATAACAAAATCATGTACATCAATTAAGCATGTATTCATGTGAATTCCAAGGTGCAATTGGTTTAGCAAAATCATCCATAATTTATAACATACTACTTTATTTTCAATCAGCCCTTAGAATTCAAAAATGGGATACCTTGGACTCGTTTCGCTCAGCGAAATAGAATAGTTTCAACTAAGTTTCAAATTTCACTAAGCAAAATGGGGCCTCGCTCAACAGATTTGTTTGTAAAACCATTTGAATTCAAGAAGCAAAATGGAGAATGTATTTCACCACAAACTCGTTTAGGTTCACACAATTCTCAAGTAAACTCTTCTACCTAGGGTTCAAGCATCCTAAGATACGTAATTCACTTACCATATTTGAAGAATCTCTCTAAATCCTATACCTCTTATCTACCCATAATAGAACGAAAAAGGAAAAAGAAGAAGACACTTACCTTTTTCAGGACAAAGTGGGTAGATGAGTGCAAGGGGACGATGAAGAAGACCAAAGGAAATAGAGGAGCAATTAAAATCAGAGAGTGAAAGTGAAAGTGAATGTGGATGTTGGTGGTATGCTCTGAATGTTGCCTTAAATAAGGGAAGAAGGTGGGAAGTTATTAAGTTGGATTTTTTTTAAAAAAAAACAAGTATGTTTTAACTTTTTACTTCACGAGCCATTCGCCCAGCGAAAGTAATGGTTCTAGTGCTTTCCCCTTTTTTTCCCTTCAAATTTTTGCTCAGTTAAACTTATTTTGCTGAGCAAAATTTTGTTGCATAAGAAATTGTCAGATTTCTTACGTAATCCGCCTAGTGAATTCAGTTCCATTGAGTGAAACATGCCATGTTTTGAACGTCAATTTCGCCAAATTTTCTAGCTCAAAATGGTTGAGCAAATTTACTCAGCGAAAATTTTCCATCCTAAGTTCAAATTTGAAAATTGTGAATTGGCTGAGCAAAATATGTTTCCACTTAGCGAAATGTTTGCTGTAAGGACATTTTTTTTACAAATTGATATTTTTTTCTAAGTCCTTATCCCTTCATCCCTTGCCCTTCCACTTGTGTTCTCCTCAAAATTCAAATTGCATAACAACACAGTATATACAAAACAACACAAAATTCTAAACATTCAAAACATAAATACAAAGGATGAAAAGAGCTGGGTTGCCTCCAAGTTAGCGCTTGTTTAACGTCACTTAGCTTGACGCTTGTTTCTCATGGATCTATTAAGTTAATCACTATGGTGAGTCTTTACACTTCACCACCAAGATAGGGCTTTAATCTTTGTCTATTAACAATGCAAGATCTTTTTGTAATGAGATCTTCTAACTGCACTGCACCGTATGGTTTGAAATCCTTAACCAAGAAAGGACCTAACCATTTACATTTCAGTTTTCTAGGGAAAAGCCTCAACCTGGAATTGAACAATAGCACAGATTGGCCAGACCTAATCTCCTTATGATTAATCTTCTTGTCATGATAGGCTTTGATTCGTTCCTTCTACAATCTTGAAGACTCATAACCATTCCTTCTTATTTCTTCAAGTTCAAGGAGTTGCAGTTTCCTTTTTTCTTTGGAAGCTTTTGGGTAAAAATTTGAAAACTTCAAGGCACAATAAGCTTTATGTTCTAACTCTACTGAAAGATGACACACCTTTCCATATATCATTTGTAAAGTGGAAAGACTAGTAGGGGTCTTATAGGCTATTTGATAACCATTGTCGAATCGCTACAAAATAAATAAAACTAAGATACTTCTGTAGCACAGGATTAACCTAGTTTTATTTGTTGTATAGCGATTCAACAACCATGATCAAAACTAGCATCGTTGCTAGGGACACAGTTCATTGTGTGCCAACTTTAATCCACTCATAATTAGATAATAGTATAGGTACAATTGATATTAGTGTAGTATAATTGCATTTGTCTATTAAAAAAAACTGTTTCTAGAAAAATAGATAGATATATAATAGATTAAAGATAGATAGATTAATAGATAGAAGATAAATAGATAGATATATAGATGATAGATTGATTGATTGATAATAGATAGATATATAGATTAAAGGTAGATAAATAGATAGATAAAAAAGAATTTTTTTTACAAAAATCAAAGATGATTTTTGGACAATTACTATGGCATTTTTGAATTTTTTTTAAAAATTGTTTAGGGCAATTTTCTATTTTCTATATCATTTCAGCAAATATTGTGATAGTATTCTAGTAGAGTGGTTGTCTGCTATTTCTGTGATTTTTGTCACTGACAAGTTGAACTGTGCATGACTAGGTCCAAACCAGGTGACTCGCATTCATATGATCCTAAGATAGATAAGACATTTAACAATTTGAGCAGAGATAATAAAAATATAGTTCTGGATAGTAGTATAGTGTATTTTCAGCATTCTGTTTTTGAGTCTTCTATTTTTAATTTTGAACATTTTGATTATGAAATTGTTATTGATGCAATGGCTAATACACAATCAAACTTAAGGAATTGGCTACACTTGATGTTGTTTATCAACCTTGTTGTGTTCTGTAACGACCTGCCTCGTCGCTACAATATCACTAACTCTAATCGTGTAATTTCAAATTTTAATGAAGACTCCATTAATTTGATTATGAAAATGAAAGTAACTTTTTCGCGGTAATACCTTTATCAAACAATGCACAAATACATAAATGAATACATATGTATGTATATTTTAAACCATTACATATCATTCACATGTCAGAACTTAATTTAGTTTTACATGTATTTATGCCTGGAATTCACATGCCCAATCAAAAAGTAATCAAGGAACCAACTAAAACAAAACAAAGAGTTGATAACAAAATACAACTCTTTTTAAAAAAATGAATTCCAACGTTATCATATCGACTTGGTAGCTTCATCAAAAAGATCTCCCTCCAAGGTCACCTACTGCTGCTCATCTGCTCCCACGAATGAAGGTTCGCGATCATCACAGATACCAACCATGTAACACCTTTCCAATTACTATATTATGCCTAGGTCATACTATGTAATTAGAAGATGTTAACTGTTCTAAGGTAAAATTTTTAACCATATCCAATTAAGAAAAACTTGTCTCAATATTTGAAATTTAACTGTGTTATGAAAATTACGCTTATATAGAGCCTGTTGAGACTTTTTGGTCTCTTTAATAAATTTCAAACTTAGTAATGACTTGAACCTAGGGGTGTGAATATAAATTTTCTTCCTTTTATTCCATTGGATGCTTAAGAAAAACCTAATTCCACTTATGGTTTTCTGTCGCAAACTATTTTGATAATCTGTTGTCTAAGAGTATTATGTATTTCCATCTCTGTATTTCCATCATGTTCTCTCAGAATCCCTAAGAATATATGATCATTTCTGGCCTGAAGGACATTATGGTAAATTCATCCTTCACCACAGGGCATAATTGTTATTTTCATCATAAAAATATCTATTTAAAATATCTAAGGGTGTTCTTGTCATTTCCAAAATATCCAAGGGCATTTATTTAAGTTTCCATTCTAAAATGTCTTTCTAAAAAAATATTTAGGGGCGTTTTTGTAATTTTCAAAAATATTCAGGGGCATTATCGTTATTTTAACCTCAAGGGCATTTTTGTCATTTCTAATTTATGGTAAGGGTAATATGGTCATTTTTTCCCAAATATTTTTATAATGCCTCTAATTAACCTTTCCCCCAAATAATTCAAATATAGTCCATTAATTCTTCCATAACCTAAGATTTCCATAATTCTTTGACTATAGTTTTGAAATTTTGGGGTGTTACACTTCTCCCCTCCTTCAACAAAATTTCGTCCTCGAAATTTGCTAAATTCAGGAAGTGTAAGGTAGATTGTTGACATCTCAATTTCCAATTTGTTCTTTGAGGATGGTAAACTATAATCAGTCTCATCTTGGTTTCTAGAGTGCTATATAAACTTTTCCAAAATCTGGACGTAAATCTAGGATCCTTAAGAAAGAACTCCATGTAATCTTGCAATCTTACTTACCAACTTGTCAATTTTTCTCAAGAATACCTGATGCTAATGGGAATGAAATGAACAGACTTAATTAACCAATCTATTATAACTTACATGAAATCGAAACCTCTAAAACTCTTGGCAAAGCGGTAACAAAATCCATGGATATGCTTTTTCACTTCTACTGAAGTATTTCTAAAGATTGTAACATACCAGAAGATTTCTAAGGTTCTATCTTAGATTTATGGCAAAGTTAAACAAGAATATACATACTCACTTATTTTCCTTCTTCATCCTTGGCCACCAGAACAAAGCTTTTAGATCTTGATTCCTTTAAGTGGCTCCTGGATAGATACTTAACTTACTCTCGTGCCCTTCTTCTAAGATTATTTTCTTAAGTTCAGGTTCATTAGGCACACAAGTTCTTCCTTGTAACCTTAATATACCATCTGTTCCTATCTTAAATTCACTATTTCCTCTATTGGATATATTTTCTAATATGGTTCTTAAGTAAGTGTCAGATCTTTGCCTACTTTTTACTTCTTACTTCCTTCAGAAATTCATTGGAAACTTACAGAGTTTCCAATTTTATGCTTTACACACATTAAACTAAGATCCTCAAAGTGTGTTAACAAATCCATTTCCCTAACCATCCATGCAGATATCATCAAAGGTTTTCTACTTAAATCATCTACCACCATATTGGCTTTTCCATGATAATAACTAAGCTCAAAGTCATGATAAAAAATTCCATCCATCTCTACTACCTCATGTTTAATTCCATTTGACTAAACAAATACCTTATTATGATCACTAAAAGCCTCAAAATGAAAGTTATATAGATAGTGTCTCCAGTTTATCAGTGTAATTATCATAGCTGCTAATTCTAAGTCATGAGTAAGGTAGTTTCTCTCATGGCTTCCAATTGCCTAGATGCATAGACTACTATCTTTCCATTAAAACCCATTTTGGATGCATCACAGTATACAAAAGGTTTTTCTATATCTGGCAAAACTAACACAGATGTTGTCATCAGTTTTCCTTAAGAGTTTTGGAACTATGCTCACACTGGGCATCCCATACAAAACTTTGATCCTTACGAGTCAGCTTGATCAAAGCTAAGGCTAACTCGGAGAAATCTTCTATAATATCCCAGAAACTTCTAATCTCAATCATAGACTTAGGACTTTCCTAATTTAGAACAACTTTTATCTTAGAAAGATCTACAGTTATACCACCTTGAAATATCATATGTCCTAAGGATCTCAGTCCCAAAACACACTTAAATAACTTAGCATAAAGTTGTCTATCCTTAAGAGTTCGTAACAAAATCCTCAAGTATTCCTCATTCTTTTTTCTAATCTTGGATTATTCCAAAGTATCATCTATGAATATTTTCACAAACTTATCAAGATAGAAGTAAAAATCCTATTCATATAATCCATTAACACGTAAGGACAGTAATCATATCAAAGGAACAAAATCAAATACTTGTAATAATCATAATGGGTTCTAAAGGTAGTCTTTGAAATATCCTTAAACTTCACATAAATCTGATGGTAATCTGACCTAAGATGTATTTTGCTAAACACACATGCTCCTACCAACTGATCCATAAGGTTATCCTTTCTAGGGACAAGATACTTAGTTTTTAAATCGTTACTTATCCAACTAATGATAGTCTATACACCTCCTCATGATTCCATCTTTCTTATTTTCTAGTATTTCTAATGGAAACATATTAGATCTCCTAAACCACTTATTCAACAATTCTCCTAGTTGTTTCTTAAGCTCATCATATAATTAGCTACAGATATGGGTTCAGCACTATATATCAAATCTATAGAAAACTATCTTTCTTTCAAGCGGTAGACCGAATATATCGTTAGTGAATACTTCTAGAAATTCTCTATCAGCAAGTAGGTTACCTAGAGAAACCTTGGTCTTTACTTCTAGGTTAAACAAAATCTTATATACTTGATCTTTTCTTTTTAAAGATAACCAATTTTGGTTAACAGAGATAGATATTCCATTATTACTCATCTCAGGCTTACCAAACACCAATCATTTAATACAATTCAGCAAAAGATAACCAGTTTATAACATCTAAGGGACAAACAGATTAGATCAACACAAAATTTTCTATCAGAATTCTCCACAAAACAATTCAAATACATATCAGAAATCAAAGCATACCTACTAGTTGGGGTCTCACAATTTTATCATTTACAGAAAACACCAAAAAGTTTAAGTTTCTTCACTTACAAATAAAATATGAATGAGTCACACTAGAGTCAAATAGCACAAGTAACTATATTTTCCTTAATAATGAGGAGAGTACTTCACCAATTATTCAAGTTTAGCTATATCCTCAACCATAATCATAATCCCTTGCTTAAGCTCTATGAATTCCCTCACTTTCTTATTTCTAACATCCCCAAGAAAATATTTCTCCAAA
Source organism: Glycine tomentella (assembly GCA_007407185.1). NCBI lineage: Eukaryota > Viridiplantae > Streptophyta > Magnoliopsida > Fabales > Fabaceae > Glycine > Glycine tomentella. The sequence continues at coordinate 303,273 of PYAF01001957.1, forward strand.
AATGACCTCTTAAAGATTTTCCTAAATCGCAACTTAACCTTTAGCCTCCAGATTTGGGAAACATCAGCTATAATACAATCATTCTTACTAATCCTCACTCCTTACATCCACCAACTGCGAAGCATATACTCACCACACAATACAACTTTACATTTACTTTATCGCTATAGAGAGTTGATACCTAGAAAATTACCTATCAGTCACTTATTTGTATTTCTAACTGTTTGCCATAATGTATCTTTGCAATTCACAAATTATCCAGATGGCCAATCTGCTAACTCATGAATATGCATTGAAACTTATGGTATAACAGGCATCAGGAATACAACCATATTATGACCGCATCATTCAATCTCCATAATCCATAAGCAAAATACCCATCACCTTACGAAAAATATTTTTATCTTAACATCCTACGTACCACAAGTGAGGTTAAATCATCATACCTTATTCCAGTGAAATCATTACCAACTTAACCATAGAATGTCCTCAAGCAACAGAAAATCATATTAATAATCTAACTAATAATCCACAATTTATCTTTCAAATAATTTATAATTTCTTCACACGAAAAAATTCAAACCTAGTACACATCTTAATTTTCCTTTCTCCTACCACTTTACTACTTCATCCTCGATTTTAAACATTCAAGCATTTGAACCATTTATCTACATACCATTCATCTTCTAATTCTAAAAAGTAGTCCCATAAAAGTATGACAAACATCATCAAAACCATGCTCCAAAGATCATCCAATATAATTCCAACATCACTAATATTCAACTTATGGATCATCACCTATCTTATGGTTAAAATCAACATGTTCTTAACATAAAATAACCATGAATTTCAAGCCTAAATAATAACCATAAATCTTCCCAATTAAACATATAAATTAATCCAAATAATTTCTTGATTGTAGATTGAAGCCTAATCTACTTCTTTTTTATTCCAAAAGCATCTTACAGAAAACCTAGTCCATAGTTCATATCAAAATACATAGAACACAGAACATATTGCAGAGAAACACAACAAACTCATAACACACAGTCCTAAGGAACAACCATGCTCTGTACTTTATTATTTGGACATGAGTTGTGGTTTGATTTGCCTCGGATGTTTCTCTTTGCCTTTGAATATCAAGTAGAAAGAAAGTCTTACTGTGGGATTTCATTTCCCCTAAATAGCCACCACAAGTAAAAACTTCTTTTACGGAAATACAATCCATGGTTCATAGCAACATACAGAACATACATCTCATAGATCATAACAACTTATAGAAATCCATAACACATAGAAACATAGCAAACATACAGAAACATGATATACATATAACATACAGGCCCTAAGAAACAAACCGCGCTCTGATACCATGATGTGTTGCAAACACATCTTAGTTTAGGATAGTTTTTAGGTTATATTTTGATTAAATAATTAGGAATTAGATTAGTTTTAGTTAGTTTATTAATAATATTTTATTTTATCTCATTCCAATACCAATCATGCATTTTCAGGACAAAAGAGGAGAATAAAGGCCAAAGAAAGAAGAAAACAAGTACTGGAGTCTC
>PYAF01001959.1:15752-41211 GCA_007407185.1 Glycine tomentella
TACTCCGAGGGAGTAGTGGTTACATTCATGATACATGCATTGTGTGGATGTTGCATACTCATAATTATACATGCTTGCATCTGTGCTTGATAAATGTGTTAAGCCTGTTATTAGATCTTCTGGCCAGTTAAGATAGATATGGACCTCCCTAGGAGTAGAGCGCACCTCCTAGTTTGGTTTGCTCATGGTTGACTCGGTCTCGGGGTGATGATGATCCCCTAAAACCAAGAGATAGGTGTGTCCCGTCGCGGTTGATTGCCTATTCTCGGAGGTGCCATATACGTGCGTCCATGCGTAAGGGGTAGCTCCCGATGGGATGGCACGGGTGTGAATTCCGGTTTCACACTGAGGTCGGCGTTGACTCGGTCCGCCGTACATAGAGCTAGATAGCTTGCTTGTGTTGTTATGAGAGGTCGGGAGGCCCAGATGATTATGATACCCTGATGACTTGTGTCATGGTGAGTGAGCCAGGGTGGAGGAGATGCCTCCAAGGACCCTGAGCTTACTGAGATGTTTATCTCACCCCGTGTGGGGATTTTGTTTTTCAGGTGATGCTTCTGGCAGAGAGGAACGGTCTCAGGGCGGAAGGCCCTAGTAGAGACAGTGATTGCTCAGCCGTGTGGCAGCTGTGAGAGCCGGGTGGCTCAGTCTGTTCATGATGTTTTGTACCCTGTTGAGGGAAAATGTGTGTGTGCTATAATGATATACTATGTATGCCCTCGTGTGAGGAAGGATCTTTGAGATCAAGGCAATGTATGCCTACTCTGTTGTATAGACACTTCGAGTGTCATATTATGTATTTGTGCAAGACCAGTATAATATGTAATGATGTTTTCTCATGTTTATATCTGTTGAGATATCTGTGTACATCTGCCTATGGTTGTGTTTTGTAATCTGGATCAAGCAGGGGCTTGTGTCGTTTTTATGAGATGTTTTTATTTCATACATAATGTCATCAAGAAATATGGTTTTGATTATGCTTCCGCAAAGTTTTAATTAAAGTGATTAAGCGCTAATTCTGATATAATCATAATGATAATACACCGGGTGCACACGGGGTGTTACAGGTCATATCTTACAACAACTCTTTTCTTGTCATTTTTCTTAATCTTCAAATTTTTCTTCTGAACCATTGCAAAGGATTTTACTGTGTCAGTAATCTCTTTTTTGGTATTGAATATCAGCTTAGGCTCAAAAGAAATCTTAGCATCATCATCAAGTTGTCTAAACTCTGGGAATTTGACTTTAGAAATCCCTTCATCCTCACTGCCTGGTGGTGTGTCCAGCTCATCAGTTTCACCATCCTTATTTTCAAAATCACCTGTTGTTGTTGGTTCTTCATTAGTAGAATAGGGTGCATCAGTATCCCATGTTTTCATATATTCATCTTCATCATTTGATGAAGGGGAAGGAGGATTTGGAGCAAAGTTTTGTGGATCTAATAGAGAAGTCAAGTATCAATCTTCTTCGTAGTCACTGTCATCCAATTATGTGTATTCATTGTCACTTTCATCTTTAGCCTCATAAGCATCATCTTCACCATCAACCACCTTACTAGTACCCTAACCAATACCCTTAGCAGTACCCTTATAATTAACCTTAGCAGTAACCTTAGCCTTCCCCTTATCATTACCATTAACAGTCCCCTTATCACTATCATTAGCAATACAAACCTCAATCCCCTTAACGCAACAATCATCAATCCCTTATCACTACCATCATCAGTACCTTTATCACTACCATTAGCAGTACCTTGACTAACTTGTACATCATCTTCTTTCACAGCATTACTGTCAACATCATCAATACTAACAACTTCAACATTAGATAACTTGAAATTTTTCCCCTCCCTTTTGGTCGCCCTTCATCAAGTAGTGGAACATCAATAAAATGCTCCATATAGATTTCAACTGCTTCAAACCCTTTACAATCTTCAGCCAGTTGAAGCACATCCTTATCACTGTTTAATGGTTTCAACCCACGACTCAAAGCAAGTTAGGGATTTCTGTACCAAATACATTTGAAATGTTTGAACCCAACCTCTCTACCTCCTTTGTAAACTCAATATAGATCCAAATCAAAATCTCAATCAATTTCTTGCAATCTACCCTTCACATATATAGTACAAGGCTTATAAATGAACATTCCAAAATGGTGTATACTCACCCTTATAATAACCAATTCACTTGACATGGAATAAATAATGCAAGATATAACTAATGAATATATACAATACATGGCATAAATCCCAATAAATAATGAAACATAGAAACAATAAATATACACCAACCAAAATCAACCCAAATTTTGATTATTTCAAATTTTCCTCGAATCTACCCATTATAGGGACTATTTCATGCAATTATTTAAACTTCCATGGCTAACTTGTAATATACCATACATGACAAGTGTAAAAAATGAAATCTAAACCCAAACACCATCACAACAGAATAATATACCCCCATGCATACAAATATTCAACTAGCACCCAACAAGTATCCATGTTTTATGTAATGACCCGCCTCGTCGCTACGATATCACTAACTCTAATCGTGTAAATTTCAAATTTTAATGAAAAATCCATTATTTTGATTATGAAAATGGTAGTAAATTTTTCGCGATAATACAATTATCATATAACGGAACAAATACATAAATGGATACATATGGATGTACATTTAAAACATTGCATATCATTCACATGTCAAAACATAATCTAGTTGTATTTACAAATATTTATGTCTGGAATTACATGACCAACAAAGAGGATCAAGGGACTAACTAAGAAAGAGTTTATTAACAAAACACAACTCTTTTCCAAAAAGAGTTCCAACGTTGTTACATCGGTTCGGCGACTCCAACCAGAAAGAAGATCTCCCTCCAAGGTCACCTACTATTGCTCATCTGCTCCCACTAACGAAGGTTCCCGATCATCACAGGTACCAACCACACAGTACAACAAATGCAAGGGTGAGTTTATCTTACCAAAATAACAAGTACCATATAACACTAATCAAAAGAGAACAACAATAACAACTCCAACCATTCCTAAAATTAATCAGTTACACACCCACATGCAACAACTAGTCATCCACTTTTCCACTATTCAACACAATTATGCTCAAAATGATGCATGCACCTGACTCAACTCTCAGAATGCAATGTGGTACCATCGTCATGCAAATAGCCTCTCTCAAGAAAATGATGCAGTAGCTCATCGAGGTCACCCTGTCGTGCACTGGTCGCTCCCCCCCATGGTGATCAGCCATGAGTCTCAAGGGAGTTCCAAACAGAGTGATTGCCCCTAGTACCCCCAGTACTTACTGTCCATCATTCTATTTCCATCAATGCAACATAAAGTATGAAACATGAGCACCATTAATGCACTGAACATGGATAGATAGAGACCAAAATTTTAAACAATCCCTTTTTCTCTCTTGAGATGCTTAAAATTCGTAACCCTCCCTGGCAAGGTTATCTAGTCATGCACCCCCATTCACATACACAACATCATTGATGTGCTGACCATGGACAACTAGGGACCAAAATTTTAAACAATCCATTTCTCTCCTGGGATGCTTAAAATTCGTAAACTCTTCCTCGCAAGAATATCCAATTGGTCACTGCACCCCACGTGGACATATACCACATACAACCATGGGCACCATCAATGCATGACCTGACTAGGAACAAATCCTTCCCCGCAAGGATAACCGGTCATACACCCCCATGGGTATCCATGTATATCCACATCACACAATGACATTGTTCACATCAATATTATTTCTCATCAATGTCATTATCAACATCCACATCACATCATCTTAATATCATCATTATACATATTAAACTCATCTTATTTCAACATCATCAATCACATCAACATTATCTTATTTGAACATTGTCAACCACATCAATAACATCTCAATTTCAATATCAATAACATCAACATCATTTTATTTCAATATCATAATCATAAACATCAATATTCAACATCATCAACTATATCAACATTATCTCATTACATCATCATCAATTCAATCACATTATCTCATTTCAACATCATCTCATTCATTCACAATCCATATTATCATGAGACTGGTATTTTAGGAAAATTCTAAATTAAAAAGGAATACTATAATATAGAAAACACACTCTTATGCTATTTTAAAAATTTACTAAAGAATTAAATAGGAGGACACATTATAAAATTTCGGGTAGAGTCTCCTTTGTAATTAAGACTTTTCCCAAAAATCCAATCATTACAACATCATTCACATTTTTATCCATCAACAAGAAAATTCATCGCATCTCATTAGTTAAAAACACAGTTTTTCTTGAAAACAAGCACACAACAGGAACCAACATACATCAATAATAATTATATCACATCCCAATAGTTTAAATTATAAATTTTCTTGAAAACCAGCACAAAACCAGGACATACTGGTATCCTCATAGTTGGACTCCCGGGCCCCCAACTATGATACCAAAACTATAACTAAACAATAAAATCTCATTACCTAACTAGGAGTTCTCCCTGTTACATCCTAGCGGTGTTGTTTCGTGATTATTCGAATATGCGTGCTTGTCCGAACCCAGAGCTCTATATACCAAGTTGAAGATAATTTAGTATAGATTTCAAAGGCAAGGTCAAAATTAACATTTGGGGTCAAATACCCACTCAAATCCTACAAGGGGCTAAATGGTGTTTTGAGAGTTCAGATCAAAAGACATCTTTTTGAAAATCCGATTACACCAATGTGATCGGGGTTCAACAAGGATCACGAAAATGACATCAATTTCATAAAAATGAAACTTTTACAACATCTCATTTTCAAAGGATTTTTAAAAGAAGTGTATAACTCCCAACAACGGTACCCAAAACACAAGAAACACTAAGAGAAACTTAAAATAGCTAGAAAAAGACAAAGGAAACCAAGATTACCTCAAGGAAACCAAGAAAGAAGGATTTGGAGCTTCATTCTCTACCAAAACTTCGAGGTGAGTTTTGAAGATTCCGCTCCAATTAAAGTGTTCATCTTCGTGCGGTGGTCCAACGACAAGAAACAACGGTTTCTGTCGGTCACCGGTGACCGTGACTGGTGGAGGAGGATGGTGGGGAGCTTGGGAGTTGTTTGGGGGGAGGAAGAAGACCAAATTTTGTGGTCTAGACGCTGCTGTATGTATTTACCATTGCCTTGACTCACCCAGGCGAGCCAAAATGCCTGCAAAAATTCACCTGGACAAGTTGACCTAATTTTAAAATTTAAACTTGTGTGAAAAATTATTGTCTTACGCTTTAGATGTTATTTACCAAATCCCAACGGTCAAAAGTTACGTATAATAGTTAGAAGCTTACCTTTAAACTTTAAAGGCGATCCAATGGTTAATCAATTCAGAATGGTGATTTTACTAAATTAGGTTTTGGGTCAAACTCAAAATTACACAATTACAACGCAACTCAAACAACTCCACATAACTTGACATTTACACTAAACAGTTGCGCATTGATAATTCAGATAACATTTCAATTAATCTAAACTAATCAAATAATCAAATAACACAAGAAATACATCGAACATCTATTTTCGGTTATCAAAATTTCAGGGTGTTACATTTTACACTATAAAATATCCTAATCAAGGACCAAAAGCAATTTTAAAACACAAACCCTGAACCACATTCTCCAACTTTTCCTACAACCCAAATATTCCCCCAAACATTGTCAGGAATCTTACCTAGAACAGTAAATCAGACCCTAATTGTTGCTCCCCTTTAGCCCTATGTGAGATGCACATCCCCAATGACCCCCATCGTCGACCATCATGTGTGAAATGCAACAATTTCATGTGTCATGTTTCTGAAGAACAACAATAACAAAAATTGTGTTTAGGGTTCATCAAAGAATCAGAGAAGAGTGATATTGGGGTTCAATAGAGAATAATGGAAAGTGTTATTTGTCTTTGAAGAAATTAGATAATTTTAGGGTTCAATTTAGTTTATTTTTCACATTTTTTTAAATTGCCTAATTAGGCTATTAGTATTACTTAATACACATATAATGAGTAACTACAATGCCACATCATCACGTTATATTTAGAAATAAGATTCAATGCATCAAATAACTGTTTAACGAAAATTGAGAAATTTTTATACTAGAGGTTTTAAATGCCTTAAAAATTTTTGGGAGGGAATTAAATACATGGATTAGGAAAATTAGGTAAACCAAAAGTATAGTTAAACCTAAAACTTAATAAACAAAACAACTGCAAAACACAAAAAAAAAAAAAAACATTAAACCTTAAAAGACCGGAAACTTCCTGGTTTTAATCAATTTAATTTAATCCATAAAATATTTCATCGAGATTTCGTTACCTTCGCCCAAGTTCAATCCAAATAATATTTTTATTTTATTTTCTCGAGTTCAGCCATTTTTGTTTTCCAAGTTCTAAGTGCGAAGGCACACTCCGTTCTGTTCTGGTAAAAAGCACCCATCACCATTTTCCCCATTAATAAAAAAAAAAAAATAGAAGAAAAAAGAGTCGGTAGAAAGAAACAGGTTTGAACTCTCTTCTTAATTTTCTTTCGATGGTTTCTGCGTGGCATCGTTGTCGTTCTTCTGTTTCCAAAGTAGTGAGTGCTTTGTTTCCTCACCCACTGTATTTCTTTTCCGAAGACTAGGGTTTTCTTCATTCGCTTTTTTTCTTTTTATTATTAATATCATTATTTTTGAAACTAATGTTGTAAAATCGAAGGTTTTATGTTTCTGATAGTTTAGTTTACATCTGTTAAAGATTATAACTGTAGACACTTAGTAATTGAAATGAACTGCTAGTACTTGCCTTGAAGCACATAGTAGAGATTTTTATTTTTTGTTTTTTTGTTTTAATTTTTGTTTAATCATTAATTAATATGATTGTCAATGCAGGATTCTTGTGCTATCTTGTTCTGAATTTTCCCTTTGGTTTAAAGCAAGAACTGTTGTCAATTGTTGGTGCAGTGTGTTAGTTCTGCATTTGAGTATTAAATTTGAGGAATTGGTGTTATACCAAGACAGAAAGAGGGAAACTTAGATAAAAGAAGAGCTTTATGGGGGAGCATAGACACTTCACATACCTGTTTCCATAAGAGAAATCACATCAATTCTATGTAAAAACATGGAAATTGAAGTTATTTGCTTCCAATACAGCGTTTAAAAACCACGTCTCTACCACAATACCAAACACACTAGTAGTAGTAGTGTATCATGGAAGTGAAGAATGGCACACCATTTGTGACAACCAATTATTCAATCGGTTTGGTGGGGATTCTGTGTTCTTCCATATTTCTTTTTATCCCAGTTGAGTCTATTGGCAGAGCAGAGAATATGTGGCACCAAAACTTAGGTGTGGATTCCACGGGAACTGTGAGTTTGACGGTCTTCAGTGCAAGTATATTTGTGCTTGTTGCTCTTGTTCTCTCCATGTATTTAGTATTCGAGCATTTAGCCGCCTATAATCAACCTGAGGTGCATCCTGTTTTCCCTTTTGACTGACTTGCTATATCACTTAGTGTTTCATTGCCCTTTCCTTTCATAATATTGCACATAGCTAATTTATTTATTTTTTTTTTCAATTATACTTTTACAGGAACAAAAGTTTTTGATTGGTCTCATTTTAATGGTTCCTGTTTATGCATTGGAATCGGTAAGAGACACCAAGTAAATTGTCTAATACTATGGGTTCTCTTTATATTACTTTTTTCTTACTTGGATTTATGACATTTATGCTTATAAATGAACATCCATGTTTATTTATTTATTTTATGTTATGCAATCTAAATATTTTTCATCTTGCCACTATTTTCAATTTTTCGTTATTGGATAAACATAATTGCTAACTCATGGAAGTAGGTTGGAAAATATCTTGTAGCACATGTTGTTTAGTGAGTTTTCTTTTTCAGCTTCATGATCAATTTGTCTTTGCTTTTTACATAAAGAACTATTTGAAAACAGTGTGAACAATACACAAGAACCAAGAGCGGGGTGAATTGGTTGATCTTGGACAATACAAAATTCTTAAACAATCAGAGTTAACAAGATCGTATCACAAAACAATCCAAGAAAGCTTTCAACCAATCAAACACCACTACTCAAAGAATGCAACCAAAAACTTTTTCTGTTGTTTGTAAAATGAAGTACCAATGAATGACAAATAATAACAAGAAAAGATAAAGATCAAGTAGTCAATGCAAGGATTTATACTGGTTCACTTCTCCACCTAGAGAAACTACATCCTATTCTTCTAACCAACAAGTTAGAGTTTGATAGAACTGGACCAGAAAGATAGATGAAAGAGAGATCTTTATTGAAAAAGATAGCAATTACAACAGCTACAATGTCAGCACATAAGAGAACACAAAACTTTATTGATTTCTGGAGAATACTCCAGCTGATACAAAGTGAATTCGAGGTTCACCACCCTCCTATTCCTTTTCTGCCCCTTTTCCTAAACTCCCTACACTTATTTATACTTTCCCTCCAATCTTATAACTAATAGTTAGTTGTAACTAACTATTAGTTATCCTAACAGATAACCACTAATTTTTTTTTGATCGGCACAGATAACCACTAATAGTTCTCCTAACAATTAGTTATCCTAACTGTTCTCAACTAACTGACAGTTTACCTTCAAGGGACCCTCTTAGAGTACACCTGTCTCCATCTTCTGTCTCTATCAATACCCCCCCTTTCAAAATGGACCTTGTCCCCAAGGTCCAGTTGAGGAAAAACAGTCTGCATCTCCTCAGCAAGTTCCAAGCTATCTTCATGGTGGGGTAAATCTTGCCATTTGATGAGTATTTCCTGCTTGCCATCTGCTGAAATTCTACTCTGCATGTTTTTCTCTGGTTGGACCTTATACGATCCATAAAATCGTGGGCTCAACTTCTCATTTGGTTTCTTTGCCAAAGATTTCATTCTCTGCAGCTTCAAAAAGACGTAGTCTCCTTCGTTAAACTCTAGCTCCGTTCTATGCTTATTTGCATAACGCCTCATCTGATATTGAGCCTTGAGCAGATTGCCCCTCAGCTCCCTCAACAATTCCTGTTGCTGCAGCCCTTGGGGTTCTTGAAAAACCTGCTCACACTTTGCCAATACCTTCCCTACTGAACCAGGGATTTCTTCTGCCCTTCCTTCTCCTTCTACTACTTTTAATTCCACCAGCAAACCTTGATCAGCTTCCAACAGGTGCTGATTTCCACCACACGCTGCATTCGCCTTGTTTCTTCCCAGCGAATCGCTCCTGGGGCCGTGGGCTGTAGGTGCTTGCTTCTCCCATGCCGCTGCTAGCTTCTGCAGCATGGCTTCGATGGCACCCAAACGCGATTCTACCGCTTTGCGATTTTCCTCCACTGCCCTCTCTATCGCCTCTATCCTTACATCCATTTTATTGCTGGTTTTCCAACCCATTCACCTCGTCACAGCCCCAAGATTGGAGCTTTGATACCAGCGATAGAACTGGACCAGAAAGATAAATGAAAGAGAGAATCTTTATTGAAAAAGATAGCAATTACAACAGCTACAATGTCAGCAGAGAAGAGAACACAGAACTTTATTGATCTCTGGAGAATACTCCAGTTGATACAAAGTGAATTCGAGGTTCACCACCCTCCTATTCCTTTTCTGCCCCTTTTCCTAAACTCCCTACACTTATTTATACTTGCCCTCCAATCTGATAACTAATAGTTAGTTGTAACTAACTATTAGTTATCCTAACAGATAACCACTAACAGTTCTCAACTAATTGACAATTTACCTTCAAGGGACCCTCCTAGAGTACACCTGTCTCCATCATCTATCTCTATCAGAGTTCCACTAATAACAATCTGTTTCTTACAAGTTTTTTACAACCACTTTCCATCACACCTAGATCAAGAACGAGATCTCTAACTCACTTAGAATCTCTGTGATTAAGACATAGAGAAAACCTATCTCTACTCTTCCCTCTAGAAACACCTATTCTAGAAAAGTCTTAAGAAAAACTATTGTTATAGCTACACACAAAAGAAACTCAAAAGAATTCACAACAAAGTTGTGTAGAAAGAAACCATTTGATGATCCAGTAATGGTGTATGCAAAAGATTACCAGACTTGAATCAATGGTGAAAGAAACAACTTCAGAACTTTCCTTCCAAAACTTCTTTTGAAACTTGCCCAAAAAGAAATTCTCTTTAGAAATCTTGAAGCTTGAGGATTTGTGAGTCTAACAGAGTTTAACACTTGAAATCTTTTCTTACTTCAAAAAGCTTATGAAAATACTTTGATACTTCGTTGTCTCTTTTCAAAAAATCCAACAACTATTTATATAAATAAGTTTGTAATTGTCAGTAATCGATTAATTCACTAAAGTAATCGATTAAATTCACTTATGTAATTGATTAATAACTCTTAATCGATTTAATTGTTCTTGAACTTTCTGGAAAAGATTTATGAGTAATGTAATCGATTAATTCGCAATGTAATCGATTATCACAGAAAGTCTTTGTTCTAAACATGCGCCAAGTAATTGATTACAACAATATCGTAATCGATTATCACAGGAAAACTTTTTTGTGACTTTCTGTAGTGTAATCGATTATCATACTCTTGTAATTGATTAAAATGTTCTTGAGAGCTTAAGTAATAGATTACCATTTGTTGGTAATCGATTAAAGCAGAGAAAAAATGTATTTTCAAAAAACTTAAACATTGAACACTTTGGTTTTTTATGCAACCATGAAAACTTTATGTTTCAGAAAAGCTTTTTCACAAAACTTATGCTTTTATGAAAACATGAATGCAAAAACATGTATGAGCTTTATGCAATGGATCATAGGTAGTCTCCCTTAGACATTCACAAATTACAACTACCAATCAATTGCTTTGGGATGTTAAAAAGCCTAAATACTTTGTTGCCTAAGAGACTTAGCTTCTTGATCCTCTTGAGCTCCCCCTAACTCTAACACTATTTAGGTGTGGAAGTGTAAAATTTTATGCATCAGTTTATTTGACTTTAAAACTAAAATGCTGTACTTTTAACTTGATCGCTTGATCTTTTGGGTGGCCATGAACTCATGCCATGGGTGAGCACAACCAACTCCAAGATCCCAACTCCCTTCAGGCTGGGAGCAAAACAGTATGGCCTTTCCCCATAGAGTTTATTCAAGAATTGAACAATGCCCTGTCCCAGGGAGATGCAACTCAATTCCACTCTTCCGGCCCTTGTGGATGTTGGGGGTCTTAGTTATTTTTAGGAAGTTTTATCATCAAAGAATGATCTATGGTATCTAATGATTGATTGGTTGATACTCAAATGAACAACTGCTTCCTTTTTATTCATAATATACTTCCAAATCATGTTCTTATAACAGTAATACAAATTTCAGAAAATATTGGTTTATTTTTGCACAAGAACCGTCAGCACTGAGTTACATCTAGCATTAATACTAGCATTTCTGCTAGCTGTACAAAATTGATAATCCAGTTCTTAGTCTTTTTATTATATGTTTCTTTTTTTAAATAGAATGTAATAATGCATTCTTAAGTTCTGATGTTTGTATGGTGCAGTTTTTGTCAGTATTGAATTCTGATGCAGCATTTAACAGTGAAATTATCCGGGAATGCTATGAAGCTTTTGCATTATACTGCTTTGAGAGATATTTGATAGCTTGCTTAGGTATGTCAAATGGATTGCATGCCCATATGATTTTCATTAACTGTACCAATTGTTTGTGTGTGCATGTGTAAAGTTGAGATCTTTTAATAGAGCTTTCCTCTTTTCCTCCCTCCCTCAAGTTTCAAGCTTTATCAAAAAATTTGAAATCTGTGTGAGACCTGAATGTATACTCATGACTAGAAGAACAGAATGTGATGCATCTCAAATTTATTTGTAGGTTGAATTTTGTGATGTTGTAATGCTCTTTATTACAACATTTTTTCTGCTTCTAGGTGGTGAGGAGAAAACAATTCAATTTATGGAGAGCATGAGCCTAAGAGAATCCAGCATTCCTCTTCTGAAAGAAGCATATGCATATGGAGTTGTAGAGCATCCATTTCCCTTAAATCTCTTCTTGGAGGATTGGAATCTAGGCCCTGAGTTCTATCAATCTGTGAAAATTGGCATTGTACAATATGTATGTATGATTTAAATTGAGTAATTATTGACACCTCCCCCTATCCTCCTACTAGTGGTTTCTATGTGAAGTAAATGTCTCTCTTGTTGCTCACTGAAATCTTCATTCCAGATGATACTGAAGATGATTTGTGCAATACTGGCAATAATTCTTGAATCTTTTGGGGTTTATGGAGAGGGGAAGTTTGAATGGAAATATGGGTAAGATTATATTGTCATTGTGTCTTGATATTACATGTGTACTATTAGAGATATAAAAATCATTCTTGTATATCCTCCTATCTGTTTAAGATTTATGGAGAATTGGTTATTGACATGGTATAAAAAAAGCCTCTATGACCAAGTAGTTAGGAATTGATGCTACCATAGTTGTGTCTTCAAGATCAAGGAAATCTAAATATTGCATGAGGAAGGCATTTAAAATATAAAATCACTCATGAACCTTCTATATAAAATGTAATATATATATATATATATATATATATATATATATATATATATATATGGAGAGATCAAATGATACCGGTGTAATTTTTATAAATATTACACTATTTTTATAACTTGACATAGAATATGATTTTTATTGGTCTAACTGTTGAATTATATTTACATATTACAAAAATTGTCTGTATCAAAGTTTGTCAAAATTGAACAAGGTAATCAAATGATCTGTGCAAAGAACTTTCAATCCAACGGCGAGTTTTAAGAAAATATTATCCAGTTGAAAGTAATACAATAGTGTAATAGTTGTCAAAGTTACATCGGTCTAATTTGATCCCTCCTCTCTCTCTCTCTCTCTCTCTATATATATATATATATATATATATATATATATATATGTAATATATCATATATAGATAATTATACCTTTTACCCTTTTGTGGGGAGGGGGTGCAGGGTTGGGTAGCAGTAAGTTTTTATCCCTTTGTAATCGGATTCACTGTTGTGCTTGGCTGCTTGCAGGTATCCTTACTTGGCACTAGTTCTTAACTTTAGTCAGACATGGGCCCTATATTGCCTTGTACAGTTCTATGCTGTTATTAAAGATAAGTTGAAACCAATCAAACCATTGGCAAAGTTTCTAACTTTTAAGTCAATTGTCTTCCTGACATGGTGGCAAAGTGTGGCTGTTGCATTTCTTTTTTATATGGGAGCTTTTAGGGGATCATTGGCTCAGGAGTTGAAAGCACGTATTCAAGACTACATCATCTGTATAGAGGTAAGCTACCATTGGTGCTCATAATTTATATTAACTTGTCTGATACAACATTATTAAAATTAGTAGATATTTAGATTTGAAGGTGTACTGATATATTCTATCATTTATGTTTTTGTTTTTTGAATGAGTCTATCCTTTATTCATTATCATTTGTAATCTATGCATGAAAACCATAGGCCTGTGTCACAAGTATGTATATTTGTTTTTCTTCTTTTGTAGACATTTTTTTTTTCTCAGCAAAGATTATATTATATATATATGAGAGAAAAAGGTACAGGTATAACAAATAAAATACAGCCTATCAACAAACAAAACAGAACTGTGGCTATCTAATACATGCGAGGTGCATGGATTAGAAAGCCAAAGAACTTGCTGAAGATAAGGCTCACACCCCTCCAAAAAAGAAATCACTTCTGTTAAAACCTCCCCTAGTGCAGAGACCTTCCTTAATATGACTAGACATGTCAAGCAGATTGATGTATATCTGTGTTGTATATGGATGCACATAAACACATTATTATTATTGTTGTTGTTGTTGTTTCTTATGCTTAAAGTGTGATATAAGGTGGCTACAGGGTCATGTGCATTGCACCTGTCACATGGGCAATTGTGATACGGAAGCAGGGATTAAAATCCATCTTTCTCCCCATGTTTTGAGTTTTTCAACCCTTTCATTTACAATTTTGTGCTTTCACCTCCATTTTGGGCATTAGAAACATTTTAGAGTTTGAAACACTTGCTTGATTATTCACACTTAGCTGATGTCATTTCTGGCCAAGCCTGGCATTTTCCAGCTCATGCACTGCTTTCCTGCCACTTTTCACCCACGGGTCTATGTTCTTGTCCATTCTTTCATTACACCCAGTCTCTGTTCATGCTGGTCTCTGTTCATTTGTGTTGTGCTTTGTTGCACACACTCGCATGCCCTCTCACTGGCAGTCCATCTCTGCTCATTTTTTCATTTGTGTTATTCACATACCCTCTCTGTTGAGTCTATTCTTTTTTCATATATAATTAATGCCATCTTCTTCCTTTTTTTATTGTGTTTTAAATTATGACTTTTGATTAATAATTATGAATGTCTTTGGTTTTAGATTTTTTTTTTTTTTTAATCTTTGAGCATTTGTGTATAGCAGCCATCCTGCTATCCCTCTAGAAACCGTTATCTAGAATTGATACAAATGGTAATAATTGAAATAAATGAATGAACTATAAACTGTGAACATAAAATAGTGGATGGTGGCTTATGGCGGTAAGCCAAAAATCTACCATATACATATGGCGGATGGTGTGGCAGCCTATGGAAATCACGGCGAACAAATATATATATATATATAAGATTAAAATATTTAAATTCAAATTAAAAACTCATTTAACCATAAAATCTCCTTAAGAGTTATCAAATTAATTTTTTTGTTCTCTAATTTATTTTTTTCGTTCGATTTGGTCCTCTAATTTTTTTTGTTCAATTTGGTCCTCTAAATTTGAAAATCATTTCAATTTGATCCCACTGTCTAAATTAATTTGAGTGGTCCTGCCATCTAAATTTGGTCCTACCGTCTAAATGTATATTTTGTGGCGGTTTCAAACCGTCACTAAGTGGTTTTAAGTAGTCACAAAGTGTGTTTTCTTAATATTGTTGGCCCAATTTAGAAGGAAAGATGAAATTGAATCGATTTTAAAAATTAGAGGAACAAATTGAATCTCAAAAAAATTAAAGGACCAAATCGAACCTAAAAAATAAATTAGAGGACCAATAAACTAATTTAACCAACAAAAAATCAAATATCTTAAAAATTTAATTTACATCAAGATCGCCACCACAACCATCACCATCACTACCACCACCATCGTCGTGATCGTTGTCACCACCAACATGATCGTCATAGCTGCTGTTGCTGCCTCCACCACGGTGGTCATTGCGGCAATCACGGTGGTAGTGGTAACGGCGACAACAGTCATGATGGCGGTGGCAATGGTTGACCATCATAATGGTGGTTGTAGTGGCAGTCATCACAGTTGTGGTGGAAACAGTCATGGCAGTGGTGATGATAGATTAGAGATATTTTATGATGTTGTAAATTATATCTTAAGATATTATTTGATTTTCTGTTTGGTAAATCTTATAGAAATTTTATGGTTAAATGATGTTTTAATTTGAATTTAAAAGATTTTAATCTTGATCTTTCATTTTAATCTAATGATTGAGATTAACACCCCCCACATGAATACAAAATAGCATAATTAACAAGATACAAATAATAATAGTTTTTTAAACAAAATGAAAAAAGGAATTAAAAATATAAAAGCAAAATAATATTTTTGATAAATAAAAACATTAGTATTTGTAATTAAAAAACAGAATAATAGATCGAGAAAAGCAAAGAAAAAAACATATGATTAAAAAAGGAATATAAAAAAGGAGGAAAAGAAGTGAATAGAAGCAGAGAAGAATGGGAAGAAAACAAGCAAAAGGAAATGGAATTGTTAAAAGGAACAGCTAAAGGCAAAAACAGAAAATAGAATTTAACAAACCTTCTGCCATAGCCGCCACACACGCCATGAATGCAACATCAATGGCAGGCGCTATATCGGAAATGGCGGACAGTGCCATAAAACATGATATGGCGGATGGCCAGTGGCAGAGAGGCTCCAAAACGTAAAACGCCTTGCCATACTTCCATGACAGCACCCTTGCTGTTTTTTTAACAATACTATCTGAATAAGGAATGAATATATATATATATATATATATATATATATATATATATATATATATATATATATATATATAATCATTTGTAATCAGAAATGCTAGCAAAACACTTTTTAACACACTCCTCCAAACACACCTTTTATTGCTTAAAATTTATTGGAAATGACAATTTTGTGGGTCCCATATCATATTTAATGATTTTCTATCCTAATTTTGTAATTTTCAATAAAAATTTTAAGCAAGAGAGACTGTGTTTGAAGGAGTGTTAGACAGTGTGTTCCTAGCAGTCCTTCATCTTACAGTTGATCACTATAACCAGCTTTTTGTTTCCAATAAAATTTTGCATTACTTCAGCAAGCTCTCTTTTCTGGAAGCCGGCAAAACACTTGTGTGTGAGCATTGATTCATGGTAGGGTAATTAAGGCTTTAAAGGATGCACGGGTTTAGATGTTTTATAGATTTATGTCCCAAACTCCCTGGTCCTGAATGTCCGGGGATTAGGCACGTGCATAGATGGAAAACTATTTTCTAGAAGGATTTCAGTAGTACATGAAATGGCAGAGTCATGAACCTCAAATATTAGTTGGTTTGTATTTATTGGAGCTTCTTTTGCGATCAGATACTGCTTTGCTAGTTTGCTTTACAACTGCGACAGGCTCATTCTGGTTACTTACCCAAGGCTAGACTGATTATCTGTTGTATGTAAAGTAGTATGTTAAGTCAGGTTTCTTCCTTTAAATATGATAGCTTATACTCCCTCCTCTGCCTTAATTATAAGATCATTTTCAGAAATTTATTTGTTCCTTTTTATAAGATTTTATTTTTTATTTCTAGATATATTAATTAATTTTTTCCTACATATCCTTACTTGATGATTCTCTCTTCGAACATTAATGAAAAACAATCAAGTGGATAGAGAGATAAGAAAATAGTAATTTTGGAATGAGTATACAAATAATCGACAAATTCAATGTAATTAACTACTTTGTTTAAGCGGTGTGAATTAGTTGAAAGAGTCTTATAATTAGGGACGAAAGAGTATGTTTAAACTATATATTCTTGAGTGTATTTCACTGGAAACAAATCATTTTGAAGTTCTGGGAAGACTTGTGAGTTTTTTGATGTGGTTTCTCATCTTAAAATGTGTGAACAGATGGGTGTGGCTGCTGTTGTGCACCTTTACGTCTTCCCAGCAGAACCTTACAAAATGGGAGAGAGATGTGTCCGTAACGTAGCAGTGATGGACGACTATGCATCGCTAGGATCGCCTCTGGACCCTGAGGAAGTTCGAGACAGTCAGCGCTCAACAAGAACTTGGCTGGGAGCACATAACAATGAGAGACAGAAAAATCCTATGAAATTTACCCAGAGTGTTCGTGATGTGGTTGTTGGAAGCGGTGAAATTGTGAGATGTGAACACTTATCCAGTTCAACCTTTAAATCTTCTCATATCCCTGTCTTACTGTGGCTGTTATCCGCTCGTCTTTTGTGTTTCAGATTGTTGATGACATGAAGTTTACAGTTTCACATGTGGTGGAACCTGTTGAAAGGGGCATTGCAAAGATAAACAAAACCTTCCATCAGATATCAGAAAATGTGAAACGCCACGAGGAGCAGCGGACGCGAAATACTAAGGATGATTGTTATCTTGTTCCCTTGCGAACGCAAATGTCAGAATTTTCTGACGTTCACAATACTATGGGTGAAGGAAGTGTCAGCGATAGTGGTATGTCCAGTGTAAAGCGACAGCATTTCCAATCCAAAGCAGCAGCCATCAGAAGTAAAAGATAGCGTTTTTCCTTTACATTTCGATGTGTATATAGGGTTTGTTTGGATACAAGTCACAAGTACGTTTGAGAGTTTTTCTACTGGAAATATAAAGTTTTTTTTTTTTTTTTTTTCAGTAGAGAAGCTCTTGAAAATACTTCTAGTCCTGTATCCAAAAAGACTCATAATCACACAAATCGACGTAAAATTTTAAACTGCGTCCTTACATTTTAGTGAATTTGCTAAAATAGAAGTGTATATATCTAACGTGAGGCCATGAAAGTATATGGAGACACGTAGAATAATACCCGCATAGGTCTATCGAGGCATCATGTGTAGTGCTTCTAGAAGTAGATGTTGAAGGGTGATTATAGGTTGGTCACTTGGGTTTTGGACAGCTCGTGATCTCTTTGTTTTAATTGGCTTTTTTAATTCATATCTAAATTATCAATGTTGGAACATTTGTTGGTCATCTTAAGCATGTGTAGGCATTGAACAAAAAAAGAAGAGAGAATATATGTCAGGCTTAAATAACGTACTTGTTGGGTTAATTGCGAGATGCACGAACTATTTTTCAAATACTTCTAATTTAATAGCAATTAAATTAGTAGCATAATTTTAAATCAATTCATAATCTACAGTAATGAAAATTAATGTTATCAGCATGTTAATTAATTAAAGAGTTATAAAAGAAATTAGAGAAGCAATCCTTTTTTTCTTGACATAGATTAGAGATGTAATCTTGTTTTTTTGACATAGATTAGAGAAGCAATCTTGTTAACCTAAAATTAAACCAATTTGTATTAATGGAATTAATCACTCCTTTTTCTTAATTTATTGTAAGATCTGGGTTTTATATTACACATTTCAATTATCAAATTAAAAAAGGTATAGGATATTAAAATTGAAAGGTAAAAAATAAAAATAAAATTAAACCCACAGGCGTATTGCTTTTAAGTTAAATATGGAGGACTCAATTTTGTGGGAGAGACGTGCATGTCCCTATTGATGAAAGGGCGAAGCTGGATGCTAAGACGAAGGAGTGCATATATCTCGGTTCGCTGAAAACCAAGTTCGATTTCAGACTGTGGGATCCAATCAATAAGAGGATTGTGAGAAGTCGAGATGTAGTGTTTCATAAGGATGAAACCATTCATGACATCTCGAAGCCCCAAGTCCGGGTTACTGTCCGAAGTGAAGAACCTGTCCCTCGTGTGCATGCTGAAGCAGGGGGAGAAACCAGTGGAGACTTAGATGAGATTTTTTCTCCTGTTGTGAAGATGACCTCGGTCCGGACTGTGTTAGCTATGACAGCTACAATGGACCTGAAGGTAGAGCAAATGGACGTGAAGATGACGTTTCTTCACGGTGAGTTGGAAGAAGAGATTTTCATGGAGCAACCTGAAGGGTTCGAGGCTCCGGGATGTGACGACATGGTTTGCCGACTGAAGAAGAGTCTCTATGGCTTGAAGCAAACACCTCGGCAGTGGTACAGGAAGTTTGATTCCTTCATGACAGAGCATGGATTCATGAAGACGGATGCTGACCACTGTGTTTTTGTGAAGAGGTATGAAACTGGTGATTTCTTGATCTTGCTGCTGTATGTGGATGACATGCTGATAGTAGGACAAGACAAGGTGAAGATTGCCGCCTTGAAGAAGGTGTTGAACTCATCCTTCGCAATGAAGGACCTCGGTCCAGCAAAGCAGATCCTCAGAATGAAGATCATCAAGGATAGAAAAAAGAAGCTACTGTGGCTAAGTCAGGAGAAATATGTTGAGAAGATCTTGAAGAGATTCAAAATGGACAAAGCTAAGATAGTTAGCACCCACTTGGCCGGACATTTGAAGCTGAATGAGAGGCAATGTCCAAGATCAGATGAAGACAAAGAGGAGATGGAGAAGATCTCATACCAATCTGCAGTCGGAAGTTTGATGTATGCAATGGTTTGCACTAGGCCCGACCTGGCGTATGTAGTTGGAGTGGTGAGCCGATATCTTTCAAATCCCAGCAGAGAACATTGGGAAGCAGTGAAGTGGATCTTCAGGTACCTCCAGGGTACAACCAATTTGTGTCTTTGTTTTGGTGATGTGAAACCGAGTTGCGAGGCTACTCGGATGCTGATTTAGGGGGAGATTCCGACTCGAGAGTCGACGACGGGATATTTGATGACGTTTGCTGGAGGGGCAATCTCGTGGCAGTCGAGACTGCAAAAGTGTGTGGCACTTTCAACCACGGAGGCCAAGTACATTGCCGCAACGGAAGCGTGCAAAAAGTTGTTGTGGATGAAAAAGTTTCTCCAGGAACTCAGCCATGACCAAGATATGTATGAGCTGAAGTGCGATAGTCAGAGCGCAATCCATCTTGCGAGGAACTCGACGTATCACTCTCGCACCAAGCACATTGATGTGAGGTATCACTGGATACGGGATGCGATGGAGGAGGGAAGCTCACACTTGGCAAAGTGCACACCAGTCAGAATTGGTCTGACATGATGACGAAGCCGGTTCAAGCAATGAAGTTTGAAGATTGTTGTGAAGGAGCCGGGCTGATGAATTCGGAACACTGAAGCTGGAAAGAAGGACGGGTTGTGATGTGAAGACGAGGCTTTAGTGGAAGACCGGAAAGGATTCCGGGTTGCCGTTGTGTCACATTGAAAACGGAAGGGGGAGTTTTGTTGGATAAATTTTCATTTTAATGCTTGGCCCAAATCCCTAGGTGCTCTGAAAAGGGAATGTTGACTTAGGCCCATTTCTTGAGGGGCGGACTCCGGCCCACTCACGTGTTTAGGGTGCAGAAATTCCTAAACCTATTTCTCTCTATAAATACAACATTTATAGATGGAGGCTGGGATAATTCAGAATTCCAGAAGAGGGAGGAGAGGATTCTCATTTGTGAGCGCAGAGAAGAGAGTTTTTCTTTATGAGTGTCTCCAGCATCAGGCTGTTGAGAAAGTGTCTCTGAGAGGTTGAGAGCAACTCTCGTTGAGGGTGTTTCCACCATTGTTGTTGGTGAGGTTGAGTGACTTCGGCGAGAGGCCGTTGAGTGTTTGTAACCATTATTGTTGAGAATAGTGGATTGTTTTGGACAAGGTCCCGTGGGTTTTTCTCTTGAAGGTTTTCTCCCACGTAAAACTATTGTTTGTGTTGTTTTTCGCTCCCTACTCTCTCGCGCATTCTTTATTTGATCGTTCACATTTTCGCACATTACTGTTTGATTGTTTAAGGGTTGAGTCTGAGGTGACTCCTTGTTCATTGTGGTTGGTAGAGGTGTTGCTCCCAATCCAGAAGGGGATTGTGCGTTTCAATCCCAACAGGGACACATGAAATCTGATCCATCAGCAATCACATTTCTTTTCCAGAGATTATCCGTTGTCGGTAACTTTTTACGCATGACTCTCCATATGAAGCAACTTATCTTTGGTGGCACTTTGATGTCCTAATACTTGGAATAGATCCTGTTGACTATTCCCATACATTGAACCAAAAAGTGAAGTATAAACAGAGTTTACCAAATAGGATCCTACACCATTTCCAGTCCAACTACAAGCATCCCCCACGGTTTTCTATAGCCTTACCCCCTCCAATTGCCACACTAAATTCTCAAATAAAGTCACCTCCCATTGAAACCACAACCTTCTCCTCACAAGATTCTAAGACCACCCCTCATCCCCCTCCTCATCCTCGGTCTCCCACCTTCCAACATTAGCTATGATGTTCTCCTTTTGGATTGAATTTGCAAAAAGCCTTGGATTTTTATATGCCAAGGATTGATCTCCTAACGACTATCCTTCCAAAACATAATTTTATCTCATTTCCCTATTTTGCACTCCACCATTTCATCAAACTATTTACTCTCATTTACCCTTCCACAAATTAAATTTCAGTCCCTCCACCAAATAGAAGGATTTTTTTTTTCTACCTCCTCCACCTCAAGTCCCCTCCAATCCCTATATTTTGATCTCAAAACTTCACACCAAAGGTCACCATTTGCATTCATCAATTCCCATCTCTATTTAGCCAAAAGAGTATATAATTAAAGACAAATAACTTCTTCTCAATGGCCTCTTTCATCATCTTATGCAAACCCTCCAAACTATGTTGAACAAAGAAGGAGAAAATGGATCTCCTAGTCTCAATCCTTTTGAAATTGAGAATTCCTTTGTAGGGCTTTCATTGACCAAAACTAAAATTCTACTACTCACCAAAAATTCCTTAATCCACTTTATCCATTTTTCATGAAAGCCTAACCTCTTAAGCACATATAACAAAAAAATCCCAATTCACGAAATCATAGGCTTTTTCATAATCCACATTAAAGATTAAGCAACTTTTCTTTAGCCTCTCTGCTTCATTAATCGCCTCATTAGCAACCAAGACTCTATGCAACAAATGTCTTCCTCCCAAAGAAAGCGCTTTGTCTTTCATCTATCACACCTTCCAACCCCTTCTTAAGCCTATTTGCAAGAACTTTTGCCAAATCTTATACATACACCCTACCAAAGATATTGGTCTATATTCCTCTAAATGTTTTGGATCCCTTTTGGAATTAGAGAAATGAATGATGAGATACATCCCCTTGGAAACACCATGTTGATGATACTTATTGTTAAATCTCATAACATCCATTTTTAGGAGATGCCAAAAAGCCTTTATGAATTTAAAGTTCATGCCATCTGGATTCAGGCTCTTCAAAAACCACATTCCCAAACCGCCTCCTTGACCTTCTCCATATCAAACATTGCCACAAGCATAACATTATCTTCGCATGACAATGATTTGAACCTCACCCCTCCAATTTCGGTCTCACCATTCCCACTTCTTCACATCTTTCTTCAAAGAATTTTTCCACTTCAATTTTTACTCTATATGGGTCCTCCATCCACCTTCCACCGATATTCAACCGCTACACGTCATCCTCCTCCAATCAACAAAAGCATGAAAATATCTTGAATTTTGCACCATCTAGAACCTATTAGCTCTTGACTTTTCCTTTACCAAAGATTCATTGCAATTTGCCACTCTCCAAATCTCCTATTGTAGCTCCATCTTTCAAATAATCTATTCTTCCCAAAGCACTACATTTTTTTTTCTTTAGCTCATTCGTATCTCTCACCACTTGAAGTTGTCTTTTTTCCAAATTTCCAAAATGTTCCTTAGTTCAAGTCTTCAATCTTTTCTTTAAAGCCTTCAATTTTTCTTTGAGTACAAAAGCTCCCCAACCTTAAAACACCAAGCTTTCCCATAAGCCTTCCACATGTTTCACAAAACCATTATCCAAGAATCAGCAATCAAGTACTTTGAAAGGTTTAAGACCCCAATCAATATTGGGCTTCTTAACTAACAAAGGACAATAATCGGATGATTAGAACTCCCTATGGATGGCAGATGGGTGGAAAGCAAGTTCTTTCTGCTGATGCTGAAGAAGAAGGAGATGAAGAAGAAGAAGCTGAAGCCCCTGCTCAACCATCCTATAGCCCCTTTGAATCTTTAAGGATTCAGAAGATGAATGCTTTACTGTCTCTACACCATGAGCACAGGGCTGAGTCAAATTCATCTATGGAAGAGATGAAATCTAGACTGGAAAACATATAGGCTAGACTAGTTCTTGCTGACTTTGATAAACTAGTTTAGGCTGCTTATGTTCTTGATGCTTTATGTCTATTTCTGAGTATGTTATGCTTTGGTTAATGTTTTTCTTTTCAATGTACTACATCATCTTTCTCAATTAATATAAGCTCTGTTTTTTCTCTTCTTAATATTCTCTCTATAAACATTATTTTTGTCTTTGATAAGCCAAATAGGGGGAGAAATAATTGTAATAATCATAGGGGGAGAAATAACTTTGTTTGTTTAACTAAGGAGAAATAATTTGTAAGGTTTGCTCTGTTTGTTTGCTCTATATTTTTATGTGAAATTATACAACTCAGGGGGAGCAAATTTAAAGCATTGTATACTTAACACTTTATCACACTTGTTCTTGCAAAAGCTGATTTAATTTTCAGGATATCAAGTATAACTCTTCTATCATTCATCCCTCAAAAGCAATCAAAAGTTAAACAAATGGAAAATTGATATTTGGCATGCTCAAAGCCAAAAAGGGAGAGATTGTTGAATACAGGGGGAGTTGCAAGAAGAATCAAAGCAAGAATGAAGAAGAAACTTGATGTTTGCTTGAAGATATTATTGCTTATACATGCCCAATCAAGTATGAAGGCATTTGTAATTTGTTTAACTTTGATTCAAGTTCATTGCTTTGCAATCCTTGCATTGCATTTGCATTTCACATAAACATGCAATCATAGTTTCATTAAAATAAGAAAGATGTTAAATGATTTCAAAAGAATCTAAGTTCTCATGGTTAAGTTTTTGGAAAAATGAAAACTTACTGTTTTAATTGATTACACAGTATTTTAATCGATTAAATGCTATTGTTTTAAATCTGGAAAAGTCATGAAGAACACTTTAATCAATTACCTTGAATCGTAATCGATTACACAAGTTTATTAGAAAACTATGCATTACTGCTTTAATCGATTACCATGAATCGTAATCGATTACACAAACTAAATTTGAAAACTATGCATTGCTGCTTTAATCGATTACCATGAATCGTAATCGATTACACATGCCTATTAGAAAACTGTGCTTTGCTGCTTTAATCGATTGCATTGCGTAATAATCGATTATCCATAAACATTTTCTAGAAAGCTGAGGAACAATTTAATCAATTATTTAGTAGCTTTAATTGATTACATATGGCAAATTAATCGATTACACCAGCTGATTAATCGATTATTGTCAGTTAAATCAGTTTTATATAAATCTTGGTGAGTCTATTTTTTATAAACGAATTATTCAATACATATGAGTGACTTACCCAAAAGACACTAAGTTTTCTAAGAGTTCAAGAGACTTATTTATGAGTGAAAAACATATCTTGTGAAGATCAAGATTTCTGAGTTTTTCTGTGAAGATGTGTTCGAGAAAAGAGGTTTTCAAGATATTATTCTGAGCATTAGAATTCATACAACCTGGAATGTGTGGTAATCTCAATTCATTATCATTCATTCATACATGAAGGATCACAGGTTATGTCTATCTTGAATCTTTCTTTTTAAGAGTTTGTGGTGTTTGTATTCATTTGTGATAAATCAATTTGATTTTGTCAACCTTTCTGGAGTAGGATTATCTAGGTGAAAGATCTGAGTTGGGTTCTCAGAGTCTTAGTGATTTGTCTTCTAATAGGGTTTTAGGTTTCAGATTCTTTATCTAGGGTTGATAAAGATAATCACTTATAAATTGCTTGTAAAGAATATTTTGATTTAGTGAAAACTCTGACCTAGTGTTGGTTGGAAGATGTAACACCCCGTAGGCCTTCGGTGCGTTAACATTCATAATATCAGTTTAGAGCGCATTTATCATAAAAGAGAATTCAGCGGAAGCATAGAACCGTTTTTCTTGATTCATTATGTATGGAAGAACACAACTGTAAAGTACAATACAAACTCATTCTGATCCAGTTTCTCAAATTAGATATCAAAGGCCATACAACTTACAGAATACAGGCAGATAACAGATATAAGACACTGGTACTCAGGGAAAA
>PYAF01001959.1:41311-72619 GCA_007407185.1 Glycine tomentella
TTTTTGTACATCTGGCGCGGGTCGCGCCGCACTTCACGTGGGTCGCGCCGCAGGCCAGAATAGCCTATTTCCACTCTTTCTCAAGTGTTTAAGCCTCCTTTCAAGGGATTCCAAGGCCTAATAATATCTCCTCATTTATAAGCTTAATCCTAAGCTTAACACGTGCTTAATCATATGTTTAAAAATTCAAGATATTACAGAAGACACTAGATGTAGCCTCCAAGTTTGTGAAGTGAACTAGTATAAATTATTATGTCTCTTATTCTAATTCTATATCTCTCTCATTGCTTGTATTTGGATAATCAAGATATAGTCAACAATACAAAGTTTCTGGCATTTCTTGCATAACAAGGTTGATATTGGTTGAAAGAAAAGTTCTGGTTTGAAAAAGGTTTTAAGTAATATGATCCAGATTTCAAATTCCGCAAATAGTTTCAAGTAATTTTTTTAAATAACTGATTTAAACCAATTCACCTACCCTCTTGGTTTATTTGAAGAGTGTTCATTGTATTTTCAATCATAACATTTGTGCCTAGGTTTTTGAGTCGACCCTCACACACCATGCAATCCCAATAGGTGACAAACCCATACCCACTTTATCCTTTGACTCTCTTACTTTCCTTTTTGCTTCTCTCACTAATTCCTCTGACTGTCGGTTATTACCCAATAGGCTCAAATTTGAATCCACTCCCATGTCCTTTGGCTAGGGATTGTTGTTCCCTTCATCAAAATCCTTTCTCCTTCCTTTAGCTTTTTCTCCATACATTGTAACCCCCTTTTCATCCTCATTCTCATAGTAGAATGGGAAGACCTCCATAATGCCAACACTTCCCATCGAGTATTTCTTAGATGATTTATGTTGATTAGCCTATTTCCAACACTCACATTCCTAACTTTGGCTATCGATCTCCTCCACCATCCTTATAACATAATCATGCCCATTAATGTTCACTTTCTTATTGTAGAACACATGTTGTTGGGATGACAGTTTCACCAAAATCCTAGTCACGTCTACTCTCCTCATGTCCACATTTTCTTTGTCAAGAGCCACAAAGATACCAAAAGCATTCACAATTTTAGAGAAGCATTCTTCCCCTAGATTAGTAGAGGCACTCTAGTGCATCAGACCCAAGCTAACCTATTACCCGATGTGATCTCCACACTCCTTTTTGTATAGAGTGAAAGATTGATAACATTCCCTCCCCTACTTCACTACTATTCTCTATTAGCATTTCCTCTGATGCTCCTGTAATCAGAACCATATCATCACCAACATATTTTAGCTTTATGTTTCTACCCCCCTCCATCATAAAGATATCATTCAATCTATCAAACATTGTCGCATCCCTTAACCTTCCTATCCAACTCCCTTCAAGCCATTCTCTATTATTCTCTTGTACTTCAATCTCTTTTCCTCGCCATTTACCTGCATTTCCAACTCTCCCTTTTCTTATTGATTTCTTTCCATCTTGCTCCCCCACCATTGTTTGGCCTCCGTACCACGTGTTATATGAGTCTTCATTCACCACTTGTTTTCCTTTGTCACAGCCTCTATCTTTTGGCGCATTAATTGGCTCCATTATCTGGTCTCCCATGTATTTCTCAAGTCTCATCTTTGTCCTTCATAATTCTCGTTGTTACTCTTTCATATTTGGGTACATTCATATTCATTTTGACATTGCCAATATAAATTTGGTCTAGGTCCTTCTCCAACGATCATTCATTTTGCACATCAAGAAACCTCACAAAACCATACCTATTACCCCCTTTCTCTCTCTTGTTGAAATGTAAAAACCCACACTCCCCAACGTTAAGTCTCACACCATTGCATAAACCAATTGTCATGTCAATGTTTCTCATGAGCATTATACGAACTCCCTTTTTAAGAATAAGTCGATGATTTGGGAGCCCAAAACACTTTATGTCATTTAAAAACTCAACAGTTAACCAATATGTTTGTATACAAATGTTTTCATCAAACTTTATGATAGAACCTGAACTTAGATAAACCTTTTCATCTCCTGCACTACTACAAACGACACAAACGACGATGGTTCTAGACCACATACGACGACGGTTCTAGAACCGTCATTTATGCGCGTGTCGTTGTAAGTTGGAATTTTCGACGACGGTTCTAAAAACTGTCTTCGTATCCCACTTTTTTTTTTTTTACAAGGACATACAAAGACGGTTATTATAAAAACCGTCTTTGTATGTGGTGATACAAAGACGGTTTTGCAACAAATCGTCTTTGTTTCTCCAAATTTTTTATTTTTATTTTTTGAAAAAGAATATTCGACGACGGTTTATCCAAAAATCGTCTTTGTAGATGCCTAAACAAAGACAGTTTTAACAAAAACCGTCTTTGTTTCCCCAACTTTTTTTTTTTATTTTGAAAAAACAGATACGACGACGGTTTATCCAGAAACTTCTTCGTAGATGCACAAACAAAGACAGTTTTAATAAAATAGTCTTTGTAGGTGAACTTACAAAGACAGTTTTTAGAAAAACCGTCTTTGTTTCTCCAACTTTTTTTTTTATTTTAAAAAACAGATATGACGACGGTTTATCCAGAAACCGTCTTCGTAGATGCACAAACAAAGACAGTTTTAATAAAACCGTCTTTGTAGGTGAACTTATAAAGACAGTTTTTAGAAAAATCGTCTTTGTTTCCTCTAATTTTTGGTTTTATTTTTTTGTTAAAGCAGATACGAAGACGGTTTTTTCAAAAACTGCCTTTATAGGTGCATTTACAAAGACAGTTTTTTGAAAAACCATCTTTGTTTCTCCTATTTTCATTTTTTTATTTTTTTAAAAGTAGATACGAAGACGGTTTTTTCAAAAACCGTCTTTGTAGGTGAACTTACAAAGACAGTTTTTAGAAAAATCGTCTTTGTTTCCTTTATTTTTTGGTTTTATTTTTTTGTTAAAGCAGATACAAAGACGGTTTTTTCAAAAATCGTCTTTGTAGGTGCATTTACAAAGACAGTTGTTTGAAAGACTGTTTTTGTTTCTCGTGGTTTTTTTTTTAGCAGATACAAAATTCTGTTTTTTTTTAACGCATCCTTTTCTTTTATGCACCTATTAAAAAACTAAATACAACATAGCAAATATTACAAATTATTTATTATATTTAACATAGCAATGTACAAAGTTACCAATGTAATTGTTAACCACAAGATCAATCAAATAATTACCAGCAAAAAATTGTATTATAATTACATGACAGAATTGTACACCAACAATTTTGAATGGCAATTTTGCCAACGTTGCGTAGCTTTTCCCTAAAGATAGAAACTGGCATGGCACCAAAAACAGTGCCACTCAAATCAAAATGGAATTCAGCATCTGACACTCATCAGTGATCACTTGCCTGAGCAACCAGAATTTCTTTTGCACTTCACCTGAAATTATATTTATCCAATTAGAATGTGCAAACCTATTAATTAATTTAATCTTTATGTTCACTTTGCACTTGAATACGTAGCTAGATGCAAATAATAGATTCTCTAAGAAACTTTTTTTTAACACATTGCATGTTTAATAATAGATTAAGTTACTTAATTTAATTAAAACACAGTACTACTTAGTATATGTTCAAGTCCAGAAATTCAAAATATAGTGACACAATGTACACAACAATAGGGATGTTACTTGTTGCAGCCTGAAAATATAATCACCCTTATATAGCAGCTAACATCACAATTTAAATATCAACAATGTATACACATAATATAACAGCTTTCTCATTCCCGGGAATAGTGAATCTTGAGAATCATGACTCCTAAAAATGACTAACATCTGTTTGGTTGGTGATAAATATTTCTGAAAATATTTATGTAAGTTTCCTAGAAATTAATGAGTAACATGGTATTTTTACCATAAACTTTAATTTTTTTACCACAATAAATGCTCTAAGAGTAATGTGGTATTTTTACCACAGCAAAACTCTTGTTTTAACTCGAGAAAGTTAGATTCTCACCTCCCATGGGAACAATTTTGTGAGAAACACCTAAAAAAATTCCCGAAAAGTACTGTTTCAAGTGAATATTATGTTTTAAAAAATAAACCAAACATGGAAAACAAGCATTCCCAACTTCAGATTCACAGGAATCTAAAAAAAATCCTTGTACCAAACACCCCCTAAGGGAAAAATGTATTAACTAATTTGACTTAACCGAAAACCACACCTTATTTTTCACATTAACATGGTGGTTCGTTTCGTTCACATTTCAATATGTGAAAATTTACTAAGATAAGTAGAGTCAAAATTTTGACAAGATAGAAACTAGCTAATAGCAAATGCTATTACCTGCTTGATGTCTCCAAGATCAAGGTCCAAGTAGTAAGTGTCTGAGAACTCGTCAATTTCTTCTTGTAACTTCTTCTTTGTCAGTTCAGAGACAAAAAGGAAGTACCTTTCAAAGGAATCATTGAAAGCAATATACAATCATAAAAGCTTTTATACGATTCAAATAAGTTTATATTCAGTCATATAACTCACTTAGGCTGTAAGCAGACAAGCTTCTTTTGATTATAGCAATCTAATACCCAAGAATAATGAATGATATCACCGTGACGCTTTGCTGCTTCAAATTTAAACCCTACAGTACACAGACAACTGTCTTTATTAGATCTTCAGCCAATGAAATTGTCGTTTTCATGCACAGCATTTGCACAAATACATAAACAGAGAGAGAGAGAGAGAATCCTTGCTGTCTGCTGCAACACAATGCGTGACTGAGTTATTCAAATTCATTGAAAAAGTTCCCCCATTCTCCGTAATTATTTTGTGCAAGGACTTGAGAGAATGAGATAGAGGCACATTAACAAAATCTGTTGATGTCAAGGGAAACTATATTGCAACTATAATTTTAAGATCAATCATCATTTCTCTAATGCTGCTACACTGTCAACCTTGAGAAACATTATGACGAAAAGGGGTAAAGTAACATAAAATATCTTTGTAATGGAAAGAATTGGGTTCGGTCTATTTTATGGCAACTGAAGACCCCCTTTTATTAAGAGGAACACAATTATAATGGAGCCTGAAGGGATTGTCAACACATTTTGTGCATATGCAATTGCTTTCTGTTGACACAACCATTTCAGTGAATGTGGAGTGGAAAAAGAAAAATATGAACATCTAGAAGCACATGCAACTCAAAAAAAAAAAGGACCAAAAAGGTGAATTTGGAAAATGTAATGAATGTTGGTGCAGGTCTATGTATTTGTGTGGCACAAAATAAGGTAGTTGCACAATGTCATACAGGATAATGCAAAGGACTAGAACCTTCATGCACACTAATACCCAACCTTTAACACGAGGAAATAAGTATAAAGGCAGAATTTAATACAAAAATATATAACAAAATAGCAGTTAGTTAGTGGACAGGTAATTGGTAGCTAACAAGATTCTTCAGGATATAGAAGGATACAGAACATCATATTTGAAAATATTAAGGAGGGCCCTTAACGCAGGAAACATCAGTTTGAATTAAATGAGAAGGAACAATGGAAAGGTTTTTCTTTTCTCCCCTAGTGGATGATTTCGATCGTTTTGGTTTACTGTCCTGTTTGCTGCCATATTCTGTATCCCTCTGCGTGGTACCATTGCTAGAATGTACCAGTTCTATAAATGTTGTAAAGGGAGAAAAAGAAAGAAATCAATCTTACAGCAACATCATCAATGAAGATACAAAATCCTATTTTGCAAATCCCTTACATTGAACATCAAGGCATTCATACCAAGCTTTGTCATATCTCACCCTGTCAATCCTAGGAAATCTGAGACTGTAAGGTGCAGAAAATACCTGTAAATAAAATCATTCAGAAAACTGTGCAGTTCATAAGACAAAGACAATAAAGATTATGAAGACAACAATGCTTCCACTCTCAAGATCCTTTGTATATACTTGAGAAGAGAAGAAAAATAAAAAAAGAACATTATTGATAGACAAAAATAGATAAGAAAAATATAGTATTTAGTTGATGTTTGCTTAATTTTTCTCTAGTAGTAGATTTTATCTCTGGAACTTTTAATTTCCTAAATAATTATTTATTACAAGTTAGATATTTAAATTATTGTGTAAAAAAATTTTCAGTCCTCCCTTTGATGCATTCCTGGATCCTGCATCCACTTAAAGATAGACACACTGCATTTGCAAGGACATACCTAAGATTCTATAGTTCGGATATCACTGGTTTTAGACAGAATAATTGATATGCATGAAGAGAAGGGTAAATATTGATCAACGTAAAAAATACAAGTGACATATACTTGAGGAGTTCATAATTAAGGTGAAAATACTTACTTCTCAGGACTATCAACCCACACATCAGGTCTTTCTTTTGAATGATTAGTTACTTGATAAAAATTAAGTGGCCTCTTCTTTGGATATTCATACTTTCTGAAGAGAAAGAGGCAGAGAAGTTGAAGATATTTGATAAATTATAGTATACCATTAATTTTGTTTAGCTTCATCACCAGAAAATGCAAGCAATTTCAACACACAAGGACAAACAATATGCAATATTACCTCATCAAAACAATTGACCAGAAAATATAACTTACCTGAAGTAAGGTTTTAGTTTGGTCACTACAGCATCAAGCTCATCATCAGAGAGTCCAGGACCAACTCTGCAAAAGGAGATAAATCTGCAATATAAAGAAGAACCTGATTAATGGAGCTATGTATAGATAGCTATGCATATTAGTGAAAACAAGCTAGTTTTAAGTATCTCAACTTTATATTATCCCAACAAAAGGGGTACCATGGTTTGCTAACAGAACAGGAATAAAATGAAACAAACATAAAATTTGCAAATATTTATCAAATTCAATGCACAGTTCAGTTATATTCCAGATGTGTGGGTAACCATACCAAACAAATTTAGTGTAACCCAAGTATATTACTTACCACATGTTTGCAATATCGAAAGAATTTTCATTTTTAGTGCAGAAATTGAAATAAAAGTTGAAACTATTCGAAGGCTAATATGAGAGAGGTGGTGATGTGGGACATGATGGAGAGCCGGCCAATGATTTAATGCCATATAGACTATATAAGACACATAACAATAAGATTGCCACATCACTTAATCATGTCAACAACATGGACTAAAATGTGTCAGTTTTAAATGGCAAGGGATCAAAACTAAAATTTGACATATTCATAGGAACCAAAATCATAAAAAATTCTTGACACGTTTACCGCTTAGGGTGCATATTTGGGGATGGACGCTCTGCAAGGCCAACCAAGAATTGAGCAACCTGAAAAGAAAAGCATGCCACTACAAGTTCATTTGAAGAACAAAGGAATAATTTGTTAAAAGGTCAAATGCATAGGGAAAATGACCAAACCTCTCCTCCACATCATCCAGAGCCATAGTAGCCACCTACAAATAGTAAAATACAGCAAAGTCAAAATAGCCATGTTAAACAAACTGCTTTAGGATGTATAAATTTTGGAACATAAATCATATACCAATGATAAG
The DNA here is from genome assembly GCA_007407185.1 of Glycine tomentella. NCBI lineage: Eukaryota > Viridiplantae > Streptophyta > Magnoliopsida > Fabales > Fabaceae > Glycine > Glycine tomentella. The sequence continues at coordinate 48,809 of PYAF01001959.1, forward strand.
TACATCCAGATCAGAGCCAGCTTGAATGTATTCAGGCTTCAATTTTAGCCACTTTCCACTACGATCACTAGGTTCCCATTTGGACCATGATGTCAAAAAAAGATGGATGAAAAAAACATCTCCAATTGACAAAGAACAACGGCAACCTCGTTCTCCAAATCATCTAATTGTTTCGGGTCGATTACTTTGCTAGTGAATTGATTAAACAAGAAGCACAAACGAGTAATAGCAACCCTCACTTTTTCAGGCAATATACCACAAATTGCAATAGGCAATATTTGTTGCATCAACACATGACAATTATGAGACTTCAAGCCTACCAATTTAAGCTCCGTCACCGACACAAGGCTCTTTATATTAGAAGAGTATCCTTGAGGGACTTTAATTTTCCGCAAACACTGACAGAATTGTTTCTTTTACTTTTGTTGACAACTGTGACTTACAGGTGGCAAATATGTTTGTCGACCATGCTCAATTGGATGCAATTGGTGTCTTATACCCATGTCAACCAAATCTTGGCGAGATTTCAAATTATCCTTTGTCTTCCCTTGAATGTTAAGGAGGGTGCCAATTAAACTATCACAAACATTCTTCTCAACATGCATCAGGTCTATACAATGTTTGACATTCAAATCCGACCAGTATGGCAGATCAAAAAATATGGATATTTTCTTCCAAATTTGCTTCTTAGATGGATCCTTCTTTTGGGTTTTCTCGAAAACATTCATGGTGTCGTTGACACGATCAAAAACATCTTTTCCTGTTAAAGGTGTAGGAGCCATTTCCTTCTCCTGACAACCATAAAAAGCCTTCTTCAATTGTCGATATGGGTGATAGGGTTGGAGGAATCTCCGATGCCTTGTATATACTGTCTTCTTTCCATGTTTTAGTTGGACAAAGCTTGTATGTTTTTCACATATAGGACATGCATGATGTCCTTTGACACTATATCCACTCAAATTACCGTATGCTGGGAAGTCATTAATTGTACAAAAGACCATGGCATGCAACCTGAAAGTTTGTTGTAAATGCCCATTGAACACATCAACCCCGTCAACCCACATTTTTTTAGGTCTTCAATCAACGGCGCCAAATACACATCAATATCATTTCCTGGTTGTCGTGGACCCACTATCATCATAGACAATATAATGTATTTTCGCTTCATGCACAGCAAAGGATGCAGGTTGTAAATCATAAGCAATACAGGCCATGAACTGTGATTAGTGGATATGCTACCAAAAGGATTCATACCGTCAGAAGCTAGAGCAAGCCTTAGGTTTCTTGGGTCGTTGGCAAATTGTGGGTACATACGGTCTATTGCCTTCCATTCAGAAGAGTCGACGGGATGCCTGAGATTGCCATCGTTAGTTCTTCCATTTGCATGCCAAGTGAGGTTTTTTGCATCATTTGCATTAGCAAACAACCGTTTAAACCTAGGAATTATTGGAAGATACCAACAGACTTTCGCGGGACGACCGGTAAATGAGTTTGAGCCATGACTATCATCATCGTCTACCATTTTGTATCTGGGGGACCCACAAGTGGGGTAGCTGTGCAATTCGGCATATTCATTGCGGTACAGTATACAATCATTAGGGCATGCATGTATTTTCTGGTACTGCATCCCCATAGGACATAATATATTCTTAGCTTCGTAATGAGTATTGGGCAACGTGTTCTCCTCAGGAAGCATTTTTTTTAGTAATGCCAGCAACTCTGTGAAGCTTTTGTCACTCCATCCATATTTGGCCTTCAAGTTAACCAAAGACAAAACTGCGGACAACCGTGTGAATGATGTGCAGTCAGCATACAAAGGGATGTTTGAATATGTCTGCAATTTTGAATAGATTGGTGCATGAAATTGGCGAAAACTTTCTTCTCCTAGGTCACGTATCATGTCTTCTATACGGTCGACGTTGGAGTCACACTCAAATGTAGGTTGTGTCGCTGTTTCATTACTTGACAATTCATCATGCCATATCCACTTAGTATAATTCGGAATGATGCCGTCACATATTAGATGAGTTCTGATTTCATCTATGGATTGGCGTCTCCCATTCCCACATTTGACACAAGGACAAAAATATTTTCCCCGCAAACATGATGCATTTCGGGTAGTAAATTGAATAAATTCTTCAACCCCATTTTCATATTGAGTCGTGATGCGAGGTGCTTGCATCCAACTACGATCCATGTTTTCCATATGCTGGCAAAACTTTTGAATAAAAAATTTATATGGATGCAAATGTATGTCTGTATACATTAAAGGTGTGGCCTTATCCCATTCAAGAAGTAATATTTTGTACAACATTCATACATTAACATTACATAAGGTTCTTCAAATTTAATGAAATTTCGGCAGCATTTCGCATTGGTCTCCGAGACCACGACATGAAAGCGGAGGTTTTATTCATCCGCAATCAGTATGGACCCGGAGAACAATACAAAATGAAATGCACCGAAATTTCATTAAATATTAAAAAACCGCATGTAATGTAAAAGTACAAATAATGTATAAAATACATTACTTCCCAAACTGTCCAAACAGACAATTCAAGGTTCAATTCAACGATTAATCCAAACTATCCGTATTAATCATTGACTTGAACCTTGAACGGGAAACTAAGGTTGTAAAATGCAATGCATTTTATGATAAAAAAAATCTACGAACTAGACACAATCAATGAAAGTAGGACATTAAATTAAGTTTCGTAGGACATACTTGAAAAAGGGAGTATATCAACGGAACTTGTGTAAATGTAGTTGTTGCTTTCAAAATAAACCTTTACAACCTTATCCAGTGAATAACTTGGACCTACCCCAACAAACATTTCTTTAACACAATGTTTAACACACACATAAATATGTACACAATGTTCAACTACAACACCGCATATGAAAAATTTGGGTCGAGACATCAACAACTAAGTTGGATAATGACACACAACAAAGAAACTCTGTTGCTGGCCTAGGTAGAAGCAGCAACACTATATTGATACTATCAGGGAGAAATATTGCGTTACTTCCTTCCAACAATTGAATTGACTATTAAGATAAAGATTTTAATGAAGAATATTAATTACCATGCACAACGAATCTTCCGGTAATTTAGTTGGAAGCAGAGGCTGCAACTGTAAGCGGGTAGTGCCAGAGACTTAAGTACCTACATAGGAATTCATTAATTGATAGAAATATAAAACCTAGTAACAGAATAATGTTGACCGTCAAACACTCCTAAGTGAAGGTTATCAATGGTAAGTGTAAGTGATGTAGGATATGATAAGAAAGTTCAAAAAACAGAATTTGAAGCACTTGACCTTTCATACAGTATACCATTAAGTCAATGGATATCAACATAGTTACTTGGTAACATGTTACATGAAAGCATATCATCGTTTATCAGTCTATGCATACCATTAAGTCAATGCAAATTAATTTATCGGTCTAGGAATCCTTAGTCCTAGAGAGTTTGACCACCACTATCAATACTTCGAATAAAACAAGTCTTTAATACCATTTCTTGAATCAATTAATCGTAAAACTTATAAGTGTGTTTGTTATATGGTTTTTCCATAGAAATCCTACTGACACAAAGGATTCATGTTCAATGAATCCGATCTGAGTTGATTGACAACCTAAGTTGTTTAGGTAAAAACAATTTAATGATTTTGTTACATTTGTATCACATCTCTCTAATACGATATCATGAACTAATTATCCCCAGAATTTAAAATGTTAGATGAAAGCATATCATCGTTGTATGTGAAACATGAGACAACACTTAAGCATCTTATCTTTTTGTTAAATATTACTTTTTTTAAAATTAAATTCCCCTAACATGTTAGACAGCTGCAGTTTGCAATTAGAGGTAATTTGTTTTTGGTTCTTCTAACAATACTACTTGCTGATGATGATGGTCGACAAATTAAAGCATGTGACCCTTAACTGTGTTATTTGCTGTTGAAACTCGTCCAGAAGCTAAGTCATTTGGTGGCGGGATCTCAAGATGGTGGAAGGGAAGACAAGGCTGGCAAACAAAAAAGGAAAGAAGATGGTGGCTCAGGCAGTGGATACAGCAGTTGGAAGGCTGAAGCAAAACCAAAGTTTTCAAATCAGGGTTTGGAGGAGAGAATAGGTGTGTACTCAGATGATCAAAATGAGAATAGCATCAGAAGGAGTGGTCAGAAATCTGAGGACAAAGGACACCAATTTCTCAGAATGTATAGAGGACAAAGGACAATGGCCAACAGTTCTACTCTGAGCCCTTCAACAATTTCTGAAAGAATTAAAATGAATTGCAAGGCACATAACTGTTGCAGGTACTCCTAAGCAGAATGGCCTGGCATTGAGGTTCAATCGAACTATGTGGGCAAAGAGTAAAGTGTATGTTGTTGACGGCTGGATTGCGTAAAGTATTTTGGGCAGAAGCAGTTGTTACTTTTGAGTATCTCATCAACAAATGTCCCTCAACTGCCTTACACTTCAAAACCCATGAAGAGATTTGGTCAAGCCAGTATCCATACCTGAAACAGTTGACAGTATTTGGCTGCCTTGCCTTTGGGCACATTAAACTAAACAAGTTGGAACATAGAGCAGCCTGAGTATTTTTTTTTGGGATCTGTAGAAGGTGTCAAGGGATACAAGCTGTGGTGTCTTGAGGATGTCTATAGGAAGTGTTTCCTCAGCAGAGATGTAGTCTTTAATGAGACTGAGATGGCTTACAAGACCAACATTCTGAATCAGCCAAGTGTTGATCAGAATGAGGACCTTGCTCCTGAAAAGATAAACCTTGAGGTGGAAACTGAAATTGCCTTAGTGATTGCTAGTGATGTTTTAGAGAAGGATTCAAACAGTGTTGATGTTACCTTAGCTAGCAAAGAAGGGAAGAAGTGGCTAAAAGCAATGGAAGAAGAAATGAAAACCTTATAGTTGAATCAAACCTACAAACTGGTCTAGAAGCCCCTAATATCGAGGGTGGTGGATTGCAAATGGTTGTTCAACAACAAGGAAGGGGTACCTGGAATAGAGTCAGACAGATTGAAGCCAACAGTAGTGGCCAAAGGCTTCACTCAAAAGGAGGGAATAGACTTTAATAAAGTCTTCTCAATGGTGAAATAAAGGTCAATAAGAATCATATTGGCCATGGGGACAAAATTTGACCTTCAACTTGAGTAGATACATGTTAAAACTGCATTTCTGTACGGAAATCTACATTAACAGTTTCTAATGACTCAACCAGAGATATTTTAGGTCAACGGGAAAGAGGACGATGTGTGCAAGCCAAACAAATCCTGCTATGGCTTCAAATAGTCTCCTAGGCAATTGAGCAATTGAATAACAGGTTTGATGAATTTATGGCTTCAATAAATTTCCATAGAAGTCACTGTGCCAACTGTGTATACCTTAAATTCCTTGAGCAGGGGATATTTGTAGCACTGCTTCTGTATGTTGATGACATTTTGGTATCTACCAACAACAAGGATGACTTAGCTAAAGTGAAGTCTGAACTCATCAAGGAATTTGAAATGAAAAACTTGGGGTCAGGTAAAAGGATATTGGGTATAGGGATAAGAAGGGACATAAAACTGAGGGTGTTGCTTGTATCTCAAAAATCATACTTCAGAAAGGTCCTTCAAAGGTTTGGCATGTCCAATTGCAAACCTGTTATCACTCCCATGACTCAGCAGTTTAAGTGCTGATCAAACTCATAAGACTCATGAGGAAGAAATCTACATGGAAGGAATCCCTTATGCAAATGCAGTTGGATGACTAATGTATGCCATTGTACGCCAGAGTAGTTTGCCAGACATTGCTTATGTTATAAGTGTTGTCAGCAGATACATGGCAAATCCTGGTAAATCTCATTGGCAGCCTACGAAATGGATACTAAGATAAATCAGAGGTTCAATGGGAAGGATGTTGGTTCATGGTAGAGCCAAGGAGAGAAGGCGTGAAACTGCAATTGAGGGTATTGTATAGTCTGACTGTGTTGGCTGATTACACACAAGGGATTCAGTTACTGGGTTTGTTTTTACTGCTTTTTGTACCACAGCGATTTGGAAAGCTACCTTGCAGAAAGTGGTATCAACCACTGGGTCTGAATACAATGCTCTAACTGAGGCATTAAAAGAGTCCTTATGGTTACAAAGCAGTGCAACAGAATTTAAGATAGAAGACCAAGTCACTTCAGTCCATTGTGACAGTCAATGTGCTATTCAATTGTCTAACAACTCAGTACACCATCAGACGACAAAAGACATTGACATTAAGCTTTAATTCGATGAAGGAGGTTATTATTCGAGGGTCAATGAAAGTGGTGAAGGCTACTTTCCAACTACCTGACCCTCCCTTTCTAACTTCCAATTTCTTCCTCTGTCACTATCCTTACTAATATTTCTATCTAATCTTTTTTTATCTAATCTTTTTCTTTCTAAAAAAAAGAGCCAACTAACTGAAATGTTATGGGTTCTTACAACTGCAAAATGCGTTTAAATAATCAAACAAACACAAGTGATAACTATTTATATCTTTTATTTAATTGTGTACAAAGATTAGTCACTACTTCAAAATCCTCTAAATAGTTAGGCACTATTCCAGTAGCGGACAGTGAATATTGTCTTCCACTTCCAGCATCAAAACCGAATAGTATCATGTCTAATGTATCGCACAAATTAAAACAGCAGTAAAACAATGAGCCATCATTTTTCTTAAGTGTTGAGGGATACTTTTCCTCATGATCTTATATTTAATAGCCGCTTTTCCTGTTCTGGATTTGCATTTCAATACTTAAAATATGCCTATCTATCTCTTTCTTCGTTGATTGACTTTGATACATATATAATTGATGGTTTTATAGAGCTGTATTCAATTCAATTTTGGTGGAAAGCAAGGAGAGCTCTATCAATTTTAGAAACAAATGTGACATTCTGCTAATTGCGACGAAAGTATTGTAGTTGACAATCACTTTCCCTGAATCCAACTCTTGTTTATTTTAGTACATAGCTATATATACTTTAATAGTGGCTAATCTTATCCTCCGACTATGTCCAGAAATGTTTTCAATATGAGCTCAGAGACTAAGCATTTACTAATAAATACAATGGATGGATGCAGTGGCCCCAAGTGTCATATGTGATTAACATGACTTCCTCAGAAATTTATAAAATATTTAATATGCGAGATTGATCTCTTGCAACCTTCTTTCAATAATTAAGACACTGTTTTTTAATAAAATTAATTAAGACACTAGCTGGTTGAAAAATAGCCATTTTTTAAATTAAAAATTATGTTAGAGATGTATTGAAATTTATAATGAGAATGCATTTTTTATATTTTTTATTATTCATTTAACAACTTCTATAGATCAAAGTTATATATATCTTGTTAATTATAACAATTTTTTTTTATTAAGTCTCTGAACAGTCAATGTTATATAAAAATATTGAATAACGTAATTAATATTGTAAAATATATAAAATATTGGTTTATGTTTTAACAAAAAAAAAAAAAGGATTACTAAGAGAATATAATAGAAGGATTTGACATTATTTTTTTATAAAAGTACTTATAGAGATTTATGAAACATTAAGTAACACAAACTAACGTGCTGATACATTCCTGACACAATCAGTTGTCATGTAGGCTGTAGGCATTTGCTGTGACAGATAATTGACAGGTATATAAATCGTGATTGAATATTTGAATACAAGTGTTACTGTTTTAGTTGTCAATGATCGAGCAATCCTTAATTATAGAGATTTACTGATTTAACATATTGTTTTAAGTTTAAAGAAAGAAACATCATTAATGCAACTTAAGATACCATGTGTTATTTTACACCAATTTTAGAGAAAAATATACTTTGGTTAGTACACAGCAATAGAAAACTTCATAAATAGTAATACTAGCTATATACATTCGGAAGTAAAATCTTTTCTTAGAAAAAGAGATTATAAGTCTTCAAAATTATTTTAAAATATAGCGGTGTTTGTCATACATTTGTTGTTTTAATTTTTTAAAATAACTTAAAATAAATCAAATCATTTAAAGTGAAATTATTTTGAAATAAAAATATATAAAATAATTTTGATAATAAAAAATTAAGAATACTTTATAAGAAATAAAAAAATACTAAATAAAAAATACATCATTAAATTCATTCAGAAATTTGAATTCTTTTCATTAAATATTTTTATTTATCAATCCTTAAAAGTATCTTAATTCATTATTTGCATTTAACAAAATATAACAATTTGGTAAAAAAAAATAATGATTGAATTTTATCTGTCTATTTACAAATGAAGGAAAAATCAGATGAAAGAAAATAAAAATAAAGAAATAGAGAAGAGAAAAAAAAATGCTTTACATGCCATTATTTGATTTACATGATGGATACCCATAGTCAACAACTCAACTTACTATCCTGAGATACTATGGATGATGATGGATACCTTTTCAGCTGAACATTCTTAGCTTAAACACAAATATTTATATGCCATTATATTTACCATTTAGGCATGCCATTGAACAACTGCATTAAAAATCTCAAGCAACTGCGTTTATTTTATTTATTATTCAGTATTCTAAACAACCAATGGGGAAGGGGCAAGGCAAAATTAACATGTTTCCATCAAATTGAATAGCATGCATAATTGTCAAAGCTAGCTAAATGGGTTCTCCCCTAATTGGGAAAAAAACCAAATTCACAAAGTGAAACATTGAGACAAATTGTTAAGGATGCAATGTAACAATAGAACAAATACTACCCCAAACATTCTCAATCTGATTTCTAAAATCAAACATGTCAAATTAATTTGGTGCAGGCTGAGTTAATGGGATTGTATAGGTTATAAACACCCTTAATAGTCATATAACTCTATATTACCTAGTTTTATATGTCTAAATGTCTAATCAAACTCTTTCAAACACTTCCAATGAAAAAATTTGGGGTAGGACTTTGAAGAAGTTTTCTGTTTGTAGGCATTTGGTGCTTTGGTTAGAGTGGAATGCTTAAGCTTTGAACTGACAATTTATATCATCGGAACCTTTTTTAGCTCAAGGACTGTGAATTGCAGTTTTTTTATTGTTAAAAATACAAGGTAAAATGAGATTACGGTTTTGGTATGACTGTCCTTTGATTCTTTTGTTTTCTGATTTTCTCTTCTCTGAATTTTTTTAAACTCCACTCCCCTCACTGCCAAAAAAATTACAAGCAAAAGATTTTTATAGTTCTCTACTTTGTAGCACTTTTGTTCTCTCCAAAATCTAAAGAGTCCCATCATGTTCATGAACATGTGAAAGAAAATGAAATAAAGTAAAATATATATAATTAAAAATATATGCTCCAGGAAAGAAAGCTGAATACCTGTTTTTGTTCAAAATCTGACAACTGCAGAGCCTTGGCCTCAAAAACTAAATCCAAACTGTATTTACCATCTTGCGTTACCTAATATGTATCCACAATTTCAGAGAGGGTTAATATAGGAATGAGCAGAGTCTAATTAATAAAAATAATTCTCTAACTAACATGCTAGGTAGCCTCTCAGATCAACAGAGATTGTTGCATTCAGAATAATAACAGATTACCATTTCAAAAATATTATGGATTTTCCTTTTATATACAGAATATTAGATTAGACTAGAAGGTGGTTGTACTAAGGACAAAATCCTGAGAAACCAAAATGGGTTAGGTAGGCCAATTCTATTTAAATCAAAAAACAATGTTAAGGGGATCTAATCTTAAGACAAAGAATAAATGCTAGAGACTAGAGCTTGCCTATTGGCAGCACTGATTCAAGGAAAGGCTTTAAAGAAATTTCATGAAAAAAATAATAAAAATATTACATAAAAGATTGAATGATTTAACGGAAAAGAAAGCAGAAATGCCAAAAGTGCTGAATTAAATTGGGATTTAAATTAGACTAGAATTCAAAACATGTTCTATTTTGGACTTCAAAGTTTAAATCACTAAATGTCATGTGGATTAAAATGAAATTGCAAGAGCAATATAAATGCACCTAGACTGAATTAATAAAACATTTACGAGTAGCTTTTATACTCTGAACCAACAGAAATAATCAGAGATGACCCAAAAAAGACAGAGACAAACAAAAGGTATTTCCAAGAATCTCTCAGCGCTCAAAGATGACCTGGGAGATTGAGCTTAATCAAAATGAACCTTGTGAAAGGGTACACAGATTGTTGAGGTGGCCAACCATTGTAAGACAAACAATAGATGCTAGAGACTAGAGCTATGTCAACCATTGTTTCTGAAGTAAAAAAAATTTAAAATAAAATAAAACGCTAGGAAATTAAAATTAAAATAGAAAAACAATGTATGGAAACCAAATAGATACTGAGTCATCATCTCATGTCTATTTGGGATACCCATGTAATTGAGTTTTGCCCGAAATTGATAATGTTGACTATGAAGATATTAACAACACTTTGCTGACCTAACTAAAGCTAACAAGACCCAAACAACATGAGGTAGAAAGTCAAGCCCAAAAATAAATACAAGCCACAATAAAACAGAAACACTGTAAAGGCAACATGGAATTCCAGGAGCAGAATTTGTTAGTGTTGTTGTCACTCAGTCATTGTTTGCATCTATTTTAACATTACAGCTTAGAAATGCAAACGATACCCAAAATAATTTTCAATTATTTTCAATGGAAACTATGCCTAGTAAGAACTTAATCACTAAAATCTCAAAAGCATAGAAATAAGAATAAGCTTGTAGCCGTGCAACATCAGCAACATTCCTAGTTCGTCCAACTAGCTATCTTATAATTATGCCTTTTTTTCTTAAAGCACAAATACACTGATACACCACATTATCCTTGGCATTGTGCTCATATTTGAAAAGGAAAAAAACATTAAGATATTTATGATGTCGAAAATTTAATCAATCCATCACATTATATTCAACCCATAAAACCTTGAAAACACCAGGAAATTGAATAAGACCACATATGCAGATGTCGGACACACATGGCACACCAATGAAGCCCACCGTCAATTTAGTAATTAAGATAATAAAATCTAACAAACCTAACATCAATCCCTAACTTGGCAAGGTCAAATAATCAAGTCCCTTAAGTTTAACCCATGAAGCCAATGGAAATTCTACTCCATCTACATGGCATCACAACAGCCCCACTAAGGAAAACTGATTTCAGAAGTTGACAGGTAATGTAACTCCTATACTGAATGCATTAAATACTCGGAACATACCTTTGGAGATCAAAGCAGAGTCAATGGGATCCGGAACCAGGGCACAGGCAAAGAGAGGTTAGGAGACTAGGGCACGGTGGCGCATAGGGCACAGGGCACAGGACACAGGCAAAGAGAGGGAGTATGGAAGACGAGGAGAAGGCGCGACAAAGATAGGTAGGAGACTAGGGCACAACCATGTTTTTAAAAATAAAATAAAGGTTGAAATTATAAAATGAAATAAAACAAAGACAGTTATAGAAAAACCGTCTTTGAAATAGGCAAAAACGACGACGGTCTGTTATTAACCGTCTACTTTATGAGCTTTCTACGACAGTTTCTGATGAGCCGTCCTTGTAAACATCCATTTAATTACAAAATTGCCACCGCATGACATACGAAGTCGGTTATGAAACAACCGTCATCGATTCTGTGTCGTAAAAAGCCCTATTTGTAGTAGTGCTGGCAAGAAGCTCATAACAAAGTCATTCACGAAGTTGGCAACTTCTAATGTAGGACAAATAATTGTCTTATCCTTAAAATATTCTCCATTTTACAAGTTACTCCCTAGATCAGAATAAATCACGTTCATAATATCATAGACAAGATCTTCATGTTCATGAATTAACAAGTCTCATGGAATTCAAACACAATATTCCCCATCGACATGATCACAAATTTTCCTATCACCTAATGATATGAGCTAATTACAAAACCTCTTTCGCTCGACATTTTCAGCAACATTTAAGCCATTCCTTAGGTGCGTGTTTTATGTTAGTTTCAAAACCTTACAATATTTTTACAGTTTTGATGAATTTATTGTTGCCATCGCTATTGTAGCTCTATCTCCATTAGGAATAACAGGTAACATTTTCCTACAATCTCCCTCGAGAACAACCACCTTCCCACCGAAAGGTTTTCCCGTGCTATTCTGAACTTTAAAGCACATGATATCACATAAGGTTTTATCAAGAGCTTCAAATGCTCATCTACCAACCATTGGTGCATTGCCCTAAATAATCAACGATGTATGCTGTAAAAGAATGTGATTTACGAGTTAATTAGAAGTTTCTTCTTCTTTGTAATATTTGCAAAAAAAATATATTCTAATTCTACCCTTTTACTATCATAAGTTGTTTTGATATGATGAATATTTGTCTCTAAAATTTTACCTGCTTTCAAACTACCTTGTCAAATACAACAACATGACTCTTTATTTAAAAGCAAAGGAATGACAAGTTGAGAATGAGTGATTTTCCCACCAGTAGTATTAAAGAAGCAATATCGCTCGAGGCAAAGTTCAATACAACTTTTCTCACAACACAACTTGCAAGATAATGTTCGCCACAATTTTTTTTTTCTCGATGCTACTGTATCCATATATAAAGAAAAAGACACCATTCTAGGTAGAACATGAATTCCATATTTGATCATAAGCATATTTTTTTTTTTTTTAATCTTCATTAAGTAGCCTTATGCAGTCATCATGAAGTTTTTTCATTTGAAGACTATCATAGTTCAACTCAATGAATAACATGTTCCCAAATTCTTTGATATTGTTATCGTTAGGAAATGACAGTCCTTTGAAATCCTTATGTGACTTTCCACTACAAATCAAGAATTTATCCATATCCAACATCAATTTTTCTTTAAATTAAAATTAGTAATTACCAAATTTGGAAAATAAAAAATACAATTAGACAAATGATGCATTATGAAAATTTTATCAAAAAATAAATACAAAAAGGTAGTGAACAAAATGCATACCTAGACAATTCAATTCTTTATGTTTTTCATATAAAATTCCATCTGCTAATATACAATCCACTATTCCTCCAAACTTCTAATGGATTAAAAATAGTATTAGACAAAAGTAGATTAGCAAATAATCTATGAATATGAGCCAAATACAAATGTAGAAGCCTCCTTCAAACATTCTATAATTTTTTTATGATGTACAACAATCCCAAAGCACTTTAAGCATCGCGATAGGTGTCATATGTTTTTCCATTACGATCCACAAATCAGCAAATGAGGTACACCTAATCTGGATATTTAGTAGTAATATCAAACAGTATATTTCTCCAGATCTAGGTGGATTATAATTTAATCGACCAACTGAGAAACATCCTTTTCGTGGTCTCCATTCTTGAATATTACCATCATAAATAAACAATTCAAAAAACTTTGCAAATGAAAGCAATCTACCTTATGTATATTTTGAATTAGCCTTCATCCATGCAATAAAACACGTCTTTATATTAGCATGTCTAGCAAGAAAATTATCAATCCTTTTTGTGTTTTTAAAAAACAACCTATTGTGTAGTCAAATGAAAACCGAGTTGATGTACAAAAGGGCACCTGGTATGGATTTCAAAAGCAAATATATGTACCTGCATGATATAAAAAAATCATTAATATAATTAATTTTTGACACAGAAAAATAGTTTTCCACATATCCAAGAAAAAATTTATTTATAATTGTATATTTAAATATAGATAGTAATACACGCAATAAACTTTCTAAAAGTCATCCATCATCTCTTCCAACTTGATATGGAATACTCTACACAATATATATGGTCTATTGTATGCAGCTTGGCCATTTGGGATTACACATCATGGTAATAAATAGATTAGGATAACCAAATTGTCTGCATATAGACATAGCATCTTGACAATTATATATATATATATATATATATATATATATATATATATATATATATATATATATATATATATATACCTTCCAACAAAAGATGATGGCAACACCACTCTAGTTTCAACACTAGTAGGATCAATATCACCACGGTCAACGGCTTCTTGGACACCAGTAAAAGTTCCCTCCTTATAGCATTTTGATGCCCTTTAATGAATGATAACCTTTGTGCTACAATCACGCAATATGTATCGGATTGAACATTTTTAGTTTAATATTTTTCTATTATTCTTAGCTTATTTGACTTCTCTTGAACTTTTATTTGTTGGAATAAACTTTAAAATAAATATTATTTACGAAGTTTAAATTTAAACTAAAAGAGAGAATTATGTGGAAAGATATGTGAAAAAATATGAGTGAAAAGATATGGGGAAAGATAAGATATGGAGAGAGATATTGTGGAAAGATAGGGGGAGAGATTTTGTTTCAATTTAAAATTTGAATTGTTTAGGTTTAGGTTTAATTTCTATTGCTTATAAATAGCATATTATGTAAATGAGTCTGAGTGGCTTGGCAGACTATTATCAATAAAACAAGAGTTTTCTTCTCCAGTAAAATTGTGTGTTTTGTGTGAGTGCACCAGTGTATGTGTGAGGGGACCTGTGACCTGTGATACCACAGATACCACAAATTGGTATCAGAGCTTGAGAGAATGGAGAGTGGTCCAAATAGTAGTTTGCCATTACCCCGCCTTACAAAGGCTAACTATGAGAATTGGAGTATCCAGATGAAAGCTTTGTTGGGAGCTAATGATAGTTGGGAGATTGTCCATGATGGTTTCGAAGAACCACCATCCACGATAGGATACACGGCGGTGCAGAACAAGGCATTGAAAGAGACGCGGTTGAAAGACAAAGGGGCGTTGTATATGTTGTTCCGAGCTGTTGATGATTCCGGATTTGAGAAGATCGCTGGCGCAACAACGTCAAAAGAGGCGTGGGACATTCTTGCAAAAGTCTACAAGGGAGCTGATTGAGTTAGGCAGGTCCGACTTCAGACTCTCCGTGGAGAATTGGAAAGAATGAAAATGAAAGAAGGAGAAAGGGTATCCGATTTCATTACTCAGGTCCAGATCGTAGTAAATCAACTAAAGAGAAATGGAGAGATGCTGCCCGATACCAGAGTGGTGGAGAAAATTTTGAGGTCTCTCACTGACGACTTCGAGAATGTTGTATGTGCGATTGAGGAGTCAAAGGACCTAGCAGCGCTCACCATTGACAAACTTGCTGGCTCCTTAGAGGCGCATGAACAAAGAAAGAAAAAGAAGAAAGAAGAGTCACTGGAGCAAGCACTCCAGACAAAAGTTTCAATCAAGGACGAGAAAGCGCTCTATTCTCAGAATTTCTGAGGTAGAGGACGTGGCCGAGGTGGACGTGGATACGACAGAGGTGGTAGAGGTCGAGGTCAAGAAGGATGGAATAAGGAGCAGGCTGAATCAAGTCAGCAAAATTGGCGAGGCCGAGGTCGTGGAAGAGGTCGACATTCAAATGTAGAATGTTTTAAATGTGGAAAGTACGGACACTACTCAAGAGATTGCAACTCGGACATATGCTACAACTGTGGTAGAGTTGGTCATTTTGCGAAGGATTGCCGAGGCGAAAGAAGAACAAATGAAACTGCAAATTTGCTGCAGAAGAAGTAAGAGATGGAGGAGTTCTGATGATGGCTGGAGGTGAAGTCAACCAAACATCCGAGATGGAATGGTTTATAGACACTGGTGCAAGCAATCATATGTGTGGGTATAAGCATTTGTTCAGTAATCTGAAACAAACAGAAGCCAGGCATGTTTCTTTTGGAGACGCTTCAAAGGTCGGTGTAAAAGGCCGATGTACGATTAGCTTCTTGCAGAAAGATGGACGAGTTGGGCATATTCAAGATGTTTATTACGTGCCTGAACTCAAAAGTAATATTCTTAGTGTGGGACAACTGATGGAGAAAGGCTACTCGGTTATCATGTCGGACCAAGTTCTCCTCTTGAAGGAGAAACAAGGACGACTGATAGCCCGAGTACAGATGGAGAAAAATAGAATGTTCAAACTAAACTTGAGAAGTGTGGAGGTCGGCTGATTGCAAGCCGAAATGAGTGATGAAGCATCCTTATGGCATCATTGGTTTGGGCACCTTTATTATGGAGGCCTGGCCGAGATGATGAATAAGAATATGGTGAACGGGTTGCCAAGTTTGAACTGTGAGAAGGGATTCTGTGAAGATTGTGTGCTGAGTAAACATGCTAGGAGTCCATTTCAGAGGTCAGCCAATACCGAGCATGGCAACCACTAGAACTAATTCATACCGATTTGTGTGGACCTATCTATCCTGGGTCCTTCAGTGGAAAGAGGTATTTTGTTACATTCATAGATGATTTTAGTCAAAAAAACTTGGGTGTATTTGCTGGAAGAAATATCCAAGGTGTTTGAAATATTCAAGAATTTCAAAATAACGATCGAAAATTTGACTGGAAGGAGGATCAAGTCGATACGCTCTGACTGAGGTGGGGAGTACACATCAAATGCATTTAGAAGGTATTGCGAGGAGTACGACATTAGAAGGTTCTTAACTACACCATACTCACCACAACAAAATGGAGTAGCTGAGAGGAAAAATCGTACCATCCTTGACATGGTGAGGTCAATGTTGAAAACGAAGAGAATGCCTAAGGAGTTTTGGGGGGAGGCTGTTTTGTGTGCTGTTTATGTACAGAACTGCTGTTCGCATTCCAATCTGAATGGAAAGACCCCACAGGAATTATGGACGGGTCAAAAGCCATCAGTGGGCCATTTCAGAGTCTTCAGGAGTGTGGCCTATGCACACGTTCCTGATCAGCAAAGAACCAAGTTAAAAGACAAGAGCAGGAAGTTTATCTTCATTGGATATGACGAGAAGACAAAGGGATACAAGATGTTAGATCCCGGCACCAAGACAGTAATGATAAGCCAAGATGTGAAGGTAAATGAAGATGATGAATGGAATTGGAGTATTCCATCTGAGATAAAATCAGATCCCGGAAAGATGGTTATTCAAGATGAGAAAGAAGGCGGATCACCAAGTTGGATCCCGACAAGGCATGAGACAGATGATGAAGACGAGATGAGACAACCCCGGATGAGGAGTTTGCAGGATTTGTATGATTCAACTAGCGAAGCCCACTTGTTTGCTTATTGACAGATTCTGAAGAAATAAGGTTTGAAGAAGCAATCCAAGATGAGAAATGGCAAAGCGCCATGGATGAAGAAATCAAGGCTATTGAACGGAATGATACTTGGGAGCTGGCCAAGTTGCCAAAAGGAAGTCAACCCATTGGAGTTAAATGGGTTTATAAGAAGAAAATGAATATTGATGGAGAGATAGAGCGATATAAAGCCCGACTGGTAGCTAAAGGGTATGCGCAAAGGCAGGAATAGACTATGATGAGGTGTTCGCACCTGTGGCTAGAATGGAGACAATCAAATTGTTGATCTCGCAAGCAGCTCAATTTGGGTGGCCGATTTACCAAATGGATGTCAAGTCGGCATTTCTGAATGCTGTACTTGAAGAAGAGGTGTATCTCGAACAACCTCCGGGATACTTGAAGGGCGGAGAAGAAAAGAAAGTGTTCAGATTGAAGAAAGCTTTGTACGGACTGAAACAGGCACCGAGAGCCTGGAACACCCGCATTGATGCATATTTCAAGGAGGATGGTTTTGAACAATGTCCCTATGAGCATGCCCTATATGTTAAGAAAATGGGTGATGATTTATTGCTTGTAGCTTTATATGTTGACGACCTGATTTTCATGGGGAACAGTGAAAAAATGGCACAAGATTCAAGAAGAAGATGTCAAAAGAATTTGAGATGACTGATCTTGGCCTGATGAGATATTTTCTCAGTTTGGAAGTCAGACAGGACGAAGCTGGAATTTTTGTCTCTCAGGAGACTTATGCTAAGGGAATACTAAAAAGGTTTAAGATGGCAGATTCTAATCCGGTTTCAACACCTATGGAACCCGGTTCAAAACTTTCAAAATATGATGGAGGAGAACGTGTTGATCCGAGAAACTATAGAAGTTTGATGGGATGCTTAAGATACTTAACATGTACGAGGCCGGATTTGTGTTTAAGTGTTGGAATTATAAGCCGGTTTATGGAAGAGCTGAGTTACTCTCATTGGAAAGCGGCTAAAAGGATTCTGAGGTACATTCAAGGGACGATCTCACAAGGACTTCTTTATTCGAAGTCGGAAAATTGCAAGTTAAAGGGCTACTCGGACAGTGATTGGTGTGGAGATGTGGACGATAGAAAGAGCATGGCTGGCTATGTATTCTTCATGGGAAACACGGCTTTCGCCTGGATGTCAAAGAAGGAACCGATTGTGACTCTATCAACATGTGAAGCCGAGTACGTTGCGGCATCCTGGTGTGTCTGCCATGAAGTCTGGTTGAGGAATTTGTTGGAAAAGCTGGAGCAAATTCAGGTTGGTGCAACTGAGATCCGGGGTTGATAACAAGTCGATAATCGAGTTAGCGAAGAACCCGGTTAATCACGAAAAAAGCAAGCATATTGACGTTAGATTCCACTTCATTCGAGATCAAGTAAAAGAAAAGAAAGTGGAGTTAATTTATATGGCAAGCCAAGAACAAGTTGGAGATATATTCACAAAGCCATTATAGACGCTGCAGCTGGAGAATTTTAAGAAGATGTTGGGAATGAAAGACGGAAGAAATTTTTAAAGTTTATGGGGGGATTTTGTTGGAATAAACTTTAAAATAAATATTGTTTACGAAGTTTAAATTTAAAATAAAAGAGAGAATTATATGGAAAGATATATGAAAAGATATGAGTGAAAAGATATGGGGAAAGATAAGATATGGAGAGAGATATTGTGGAAAGATAGGGGAGAGATTTTGTTTCAATTTAAAATTTGAATTGTTTAGGTTTAGGTTTAATTTTTATTACTTATAAATAGCATATTATGTAAAGGAGTCTGAGTGGCTTGGCAGACTATTATCAATAAAACAAGAGTTTTCTTCTCCAGTAAAATTGTGTGTTTTGTGTGAGTGCACCAGTATGTGTGTGAGGGGACCTGTGACCTGTGATACCACAGATACCACATTATTTTCTCATTCTAATTCAGTTTTTGTCTTAGGCAAGCAAGTGAGCTTAATTGCTAATTGTTGCTTATTTTTGGATTTTATGCTCACTCGACCTATCTTCCTTATGCAGGACCTAGAGAGCTCTACAGAACTCCAAATGACACATATGAGTAGTCTATGGAAAGATAAGGAAAACATATACAACTTTGTCAGATTTGAGACAAGGCCAATTCTATCATTTTGAAGGTCATTTTAGGCTTGGAATTCAGAACCTCTGCACTTGAATTTTGGGCTGCGAGTTGCATTTTTAGTGGTATAATTAGCATAATTAGATTAAGTGGGTCTAGTCATGGACCATCTTTTCCTAGTGACTTAGTCACTATATGCTAGTGCAATTAGTTAGTGAATTATTACACTTCATTTTAGCAAAAACATATTTTGTAGTGACTTTTAGAAGTTTTTAGAATTAAAACCATTTCTCTTATTTTCTCTCAACTGCTCTTCATTGTTCTTCGTTTTCATTTCTTTTCTTCATTTTATTGCACTAATTTCATGGGGCTTCCATTGATGATGATCATGGAAGGCTAAACAATCAATCTAAGGATCTAGCCCAAGCAAGGAGAATTTGAGTTCTGGTTTGGTATTGTAAATTCTGTGTGAATGTTCACTTTCTTCTTCAATCCACTATTCAGTTTTCATGATTATGATTGTGTTTACGATTGAAAATGGATTAGGTTATGGATTCATTTCATAATTTTGAATTTTAATCACAGATTATTTGGATGATATTTTAATTAGGTTTGTGGTTTCAATTAATTTAGGGGTTACTTCGATTGAACTGCTTCTAATGAAATTAAATGAACTTTCATAACAGAATCATGATATGAGAACTATGATACTTCACATTGCTTGGTTTGGTGAATTGGATTGATGCTTTTTAATCTATTTTAGAATACCTATTATCAATTCTGTTAGTTTCTATTTTGATACGTTTTTTTGCAATTTTCGTTTATCGCATGCAAACTGTTCGATAAAAATTCCCTTATTATTTACTAGTGAATTCAAGTTGGAACCATATTGATTGTGTCTCTGAGTTGACCTAGGATAATCCTATGCTACAGAATTAGTGTAGTTTAATTGTTTAGAAGTGATACAAAATCGGTTATCAAAACTGGCGTTGTTGTTGGGGACACGGTTCATTGTGTGCTAACTTTAATTCACTCATAATTAGATAAAAAGAAAAAAAATATTTGCATTCATTCACTGCATATTGACATTTTGTTGCATAATTGCACTTTGCTACATATTTGCATCTATTGTCGTTATGAAGTGTGGATGATGTAGTGGATGTAGTGCTGTAAAAAAATAGAGAAAAACAGGGCAAAAACAGAGAAAAAATAGAGTAGTAGTAGAGAGGAGTAGTGTAGTGTAGTGTAGTTGTATTGTGTGTTTGTGCAATTTGCTGTCCAGAATTTTCTGTCCTGTGGAGTTTTGCTTTGAAACTTGGTGTCCGAAGTTTATCCCCCATTCTAAGCAAAAATAATCCCTTGGGGGGTTTGGTGTGGGTTAAAAAATTGGCAAATTCGACCTCTAAATAGGAGTTTTGACACAATTTTAACAATTAGAGTAGGGGCATTATGGTCATTTCACAGTAAACTATCTTAGAATTGGCTGAAATTTTCCAAGAATGTGGAGAAAATTAATACATCAAGTTGACCCTGTGAAGGATGAACACGATCAGGGGGTCCAAATTGTCAAATTCCTTGATCTAGACCACTTTTGAATTTATTTTGTGTTTTCATGATTTTTAAAAAATCATCACAAAAATTACAAAAATCAAGCATGATTTATAGACATTTACTGTGGTGTTTTTGAATTTTTTTAAAAAAATTTGGGGCATTTTTCCATTTTATGTTTCATTTCAGTAGATATTGTGAATAATGTCCAAGTAGAATAGCTGTCTGTTATTTCTGTTATTCATGTGATTTTATTCTCTGATGAGTTGAACTATGCATGACTAGGTCCCAACCAAGTGACTTGCATTCATATGATCCTGAAATAGATAGGACATTTCACACATTGAGCAGACATAATAGTAGTCTAGATGAATTTGATAGTGTAGTTGTAGATAGTAGTGTAGTGTTTTTTGAGTCTTCTGTTTCTGAGTCTATTTCTCATTCTGCACATCTTGATTCTGAAAATTTGGTTGATACAATGGCTGATAACAACATAACTCTTAAGGAATTGGCTACACTTGATGTTGTTTATCAACCTTGGTGTATTCAATATCCTGAGATTGAGGTTAGTTATGAGCTCAAATCTGGTCTGATCCATTTGCTTCCAAAGTTTCTGGTCTTGCTGGTGAAGATCTGTTGAATATAGGGGGTTGCAAGAAGAATCAAAGCAAGAATGAAGAAGAAGCTTGATGTTTGCTTGAAGATATTTTTGCTTTTTACATGCCCAATCAAGTATGAAGGCAATTGTAATTTGTTTAAGTTTGATTCAAGTTCATTGCTTTGTGATCCTTGCATTGCATTTGCATTTCACAAATACATGCATTGATAGTTTCATTAAAATAAGAAAGCTGTTAAATGATTTCAAAAGAATCTAAGTTCTCATGGTTAAGTTTTTGGAAAAACGAAAACTTACTGTTTTAATCGATTACACAATGTTTTAATCAATTAAATGCTTTTGTTCTAAATCTGGAAAAGCCATGAAGAACACTTTAATCGATTACCTTGAATCATAATCGATTACACAGGCTTATTAGAAAACCATGCATTGCTGCTTTAATCGATTACCATCGTAATCGATTACACAGGCTTATTAGAAAACCATGCATTGCTACTTTAATCGATTACACAAGCTAAATTGAAAACTGTGCTTTGATGCTTTAATCAATTACCATGAATCGTAATCGATTACACATGCCTATTTGAAAAATGTGCTTTACTACTTTAATCGATTACATTGCGTAATAATCGATTATACTGTTCATAATCTTTTTCCAGAAAATTGAGGAACAATTTAATCGATTATTTAGTAGCTTTGATCGATTACATATGGCAAAACAATCGATTACACAAGCGGATTAATTGATTATTGTCAGTTAAATCAATTTTATATAAAGCTTGGTGATTCTATTTTCTATAAATACATATTGAACGAATTATTCAATACATATGAGTACTGAGAGAGATTCAACAAGCTATGTGCTACCTGTCCTCACCATCAAATTAGTGAGCAATTATTGATATAGTATTTTTATGAAGGCTTGATGTTGATGGACATGAGTATGATAGATGCATCTAGTGGAGGCGCTTTGATGGACAAGACCCCTCTTGCTATAAGACAGTTGATTTCTAACATGACAACCAATTATCAACAATTTGGTACTAGAGGTGCTGCAACAAGCAAGGCTGCTACAAATGAAGTTTCTGTTTCTATGGTTTGTGATAACCAGAGGTTGGAGAATAAATTGACAGAGTTGACATCCCTTGTGAGATAGCTTGCTATCGGTCAACAACAGAATCTGATGGCAGCCAATCAACAAAGGCTGTGTGGTATCCATTATGCGCCTGATCATCCAACAGATTCTTGTCCCACTCTCCAAGAAACAAAACAAGCTGCTAACGTTTCTGCCATACAACCTGGATAGTCATTCAAACCTCAACAACAGTATAATCCTTACTCCAACACTTATAATCCTTGTTGGAGAGATCATTCGAATTTGAGGTATGGTCCTGGTCCACAACAACAGCATGCGACACAGTAGAACCCATTCAGACCTCAGTAGTGAAAGATAGGGCCTCGAAGCCCGAAGACATGTGAGAAGAAAAACAAAATTTTTTTCAAAGCAGAAACACACATACCATTCAAGAATCATTCTTTAAGACTGTTAGGATTTTTACGGCAAGCGTGCCGTTGTATCGTTGCAAGTTACAAATTTGTAAAGTTCGTCTCCACAGGGATTTGAGTTTACTTTAGTTCGTTTAAATCGTTACCAGTTTAATAGTTTATGTACAGATGATTAAAGCGAAAGTTCATTTGTGTGATTTGTTATCGCAAACTAAAGATAAAATTTACGGAAGTAAATACGGAAGTAAATAAACGAGTTTAAAGTCAAGGAAAGCGTAGGATTGGATTTTGTCTTACTTATCCCTTCAATTAATTTTACCTATGCATTATTGTTCTATTCTTGTTGACGCACACGTTTAGGTAACCTTAATTCGATTCCTCGCAATTAAGTCCTAAGTATATTTTACTAAATATCGATCCCTCGCATATTTAATTAAATACCCAGGCATTAAGATCATATTCACGTGTTTAATGCGATCAAAACGTTATGCTCTATTCTTAGCAACGTAACGTAACGAGTAAATTCATTCAGTTCAAACCCTAAGATTACTTTCCAGTCTCACTTAGGAATTAAGTTCGTGATCCTAGTGATCAAGTAGAATCAAGCATTAAGCGCAGAATGAAATTACCAACAAGAAATAGAACGATGCATAAATAGAAATTAAAAGAGTATAGGGATAAGAAGAGTACGTCCAATCCTTAGGAAAGTCTAAGCAAACATCAGCAGAACCTCCTCGAGAGAACCACTGACTAAGCTCGTCATCGATCCTCTTTTCTGCAGAATCTCCTTATACAATTCACTCTTCCTCACTTCCCTAAGTTTCTACGCTCACCTAGGAACTAAAAACAAGCTAAATATGAATAAGCAGGTGAATGAGAGAGAAAAGAAGTGGAATGGAATGCCTCTGCCTCCAAAATTCGTCCATATATATAGGTTTTGTGGACT